>ML784151.1:678535-711924 GCA_009831015.1 Picea engelmannii | reverse complement strand
GAGGATGAATTTTCACTACAAATTTTAACTCAGCCGAAAAAGGAAGAGATAGACAATATGACAATGACAACATAAAGAACATACTGAAAGAATCGACCGTGATGAATCTCACAATATCAAGTGAACACGTCTTCTGTATTACTCCATTCCGGGTTTACAAAATAACTCGGCTTACAAACGGAGCCCCTCTTCAAAAGAGGTTTTTCCTCCCAGCCCCTCGCTCCCCCTTTTCAGCCTCTTCCAACCATTATTTAACTAATCTCACCCCTGGCGATACGTTACATAACTCAATCTTTAAAAGAAATAATCTAAAATAAACGGTTTGTCTTCTGGAATTCTGCGACTGCCAGATGCTCTGCTAGCTTCTTTAAACCGTTACTAGTCATTTTGACAAGTGGTGTATGGATGATCCCTTTGTATGATTGAACTTTAATGCCGAGTGTCATTGCTGAGATAATGCATATGATCACCCAAAATGACAACAAAGGCCCCTTGAATGGGCTCTAGTATTTCTTAGGCTCCAACTCCAAGTTGGGATCTCTACAATTCTAGATCATTTCATGCTCGGACTACATCACTACCATGTTGTTCTAGATCACAATAAAACATTAGTGTGCTCTGGAAAAAATGGTAGTGATGTAGTCCGAGCATGAAATGATCTAGAATTTTAGAGATCCCAGCTTGGAGTTGGAGCCTAAGAAATACTAGAGCCCATTGAAGGGGCCTTTGTTGTCATTTTGGGTGATCATATGTATTATCTGAGCAATGACACTCGGCATTAAAGTTCAATCATACAAAGGGATCATCCATACACCACTTGTCAAAATGATTAGTAACGGTTTAAAGAAGTTGGCAGAGCATCTGGTAGACGCAAAATTCCAGAAGACAAACCGTTTATTTTAGATTATTTCTTTTAAAGACTGAGTTATGTAACGTATCGCCAGGTGTGAGATTAGTTAAATAATGGTTGGAAGAGGCTGAAAAGGGGGAGCGAGGGGCTGGGGGAAAAACCTCTTTTGAAGAGGGGCTCCGTTTGTAAGCCGAGTTATTTTGTAAACCCGGAATGGAGTAATACAGAAGACGTGTTCACTTGATATTGTGAGATTCATCATGGTTGATTCTTTCAGTATGTTCTTTCTGTTGTCATTGTCATATTGTCTATCTCTTCCTTTTTCAGCTAAGTTAAAATTTGTTTGGAATTCATTTTATATGCTCCTTACACACAATTGATATATATGTATTACGTTTCTATGGTCACTGGTCAGAATTCACTCAAGATAAGTGCTTTGCATCTAGTTATCAGCCTTCAGTTTTTTTTCCTCTAAAGTTGTAGTGAAAATTCATCCTCAATAGATGCTTTCACTGTGATGGCCTTTTCCTTTTCTTTTTCTACTACCACATCATAATTATCAATTGCTGAAAGATAGACTTACTTTGCCTCATTTTCCGCAAGTTATACGATCACTGCTATTATCTCTTTTCGTTGGTTTTCACTTGACTCCATGCCCAATAGACTATTTTCCTGGTCCAACCCCAAACTTTAAAAATCCAAAACTATCATTTACCCATAAATTTGCCCACCATTTCACGCTTACTGTTGATCATATTGTGACATTATTCGAGAGATCCCTCTCAGGTTGGGAGGGGCAGCTTCCAATCCAAAGTGCTTCGAGGTTGCCTCGGGATTGATTTGCATGCAACCCAAATTCAGTTCCAGGAACAACATTTTGGCGTTGTTGCTAGGGAATCGAAGTTGATATCTATCCCTGGGAGAATGACATTTTCATAGTCCTAATGCCTAGTTGAGCAGGCGATCATAGGAAAATTTTGGTTGCACATGCTCTGGCGACTCCATTAGAAGTTTCCGATGGTGATTTCACTGGCAGGAGAACTTAGAATTACGACTTTCATGGTGCCCTGTCAATCTGGCAAGTTCAACTTCTCGTCCCTGTGCTTCATAAAACAGAACATCAAGGGAATACGTGATCCTTATGTAGTTATATAGCTTGGTGATTGTATTTGCAAAGAGTAAGTCATTTGGGCATACAAGTTTTATCAAATCAGAATTTAAGAAGATATGTTTCCTTGACAATGGAAGAAAAGATAAAATCTTGTAGCAATTTGGCGGGACACTTCGCAGCAAAGGTTGGTTGATGAGCTCGTTTCTATTCATAATCTCATCAGGTGGATTGATATAGAATCAAGCATCATAGGTATGAAAATTTCCGCCTCCTTTATCTGCCTATTCATAGTTATGTCATATGTTTAGTCAAGAAGAGAAGTTAATGCATTCACAGAAACTCCTTATTGAGATTGATGAAGTACAAGAGCAGTATAAATTGCTCGTTAAATATAAACACTACAGAGGAGGATATGAGGCTGCTATGGTCGCCTTGCACAAGTATTACGGTTTTAAGCTCAAGACCAATAACATAGTTCTTCCTAAAAAGAAGTCTTTAGACATTTATTCAAATCAAAATGAAGCGCTTGCTCAAAGAATTTTCTTTAAGAAGACATGATCAGATATATATGATTATTCAAGTCTTGTTGAATGTTTCCCTTAAATATTCCTGTAACATGAATGGAGGTGGCCGCTTTGGGAAGTATATCCAAAATTTTCTAAAATGTGAAAGCGTTGATGAACACGTTGATTTTTCTTTTAACGATCCTTTTGTAGCCCTGTTAGAGGCTACCATGGTGGCGAGTTTCTTAATGTTCGCAGATGGTGGAGATATTCTCAGTTAGTGTGCTGGTTTGCTCTGTTCCCATCGGAGAAGAAATCTTGTCGTAGTCCGTCACCTAGATCCTTGATTGGTTTCACCGAAAAAATGCGGTCACTCAATCTGGTTACCTATTCTCAGTAAATAAGGTGGCATAGGCTACAGGTTACAACTTTCGTGTTAGGTCGCCCAATGGATGAAGGCACCTGGTCTACTGTTCTTGGCACTTTACAGGAAAGTACCATCCTTAGATGGAGCCTATGTTGTAACAGATATTGAAAATTTCTGAACTTACTTAGACACTTTCGCCCAAACTTCTCAACTATCCACCGAAGGCCAAGTCACAAGACAACACACACAAAAATCCAAAGATAGAATCCACGAGAAGACCCGAGAGAAGTGCAGCAATGGGAACCTCTGGGAGAAACCACATTAATTAAGTTTCAGTGGGTGGACGAGGATGTGGCATGGACTAATTTGCACCCCTATTTTTATTCCTAAAACCATAAACTCTCTTTTACACGACCGAATTGAGACAACACTTAAATTCTCCCTTTGAGGTTTCCTTATTTTACTGTTCCTCCATGACTGTCCCTGTACCAACACAACCCAACATCGAACCTGGATTATCAAATCAAATGCACATTGCCTTAAACCTTTTCGATACCATTCTTAAAACAGCCACTACCCAGGTTGAACTCGAACGTTCATGGGCAACGATTGAACATGATATTAAAATCCAGGAACAGTTGGAAGCTAGACAACGCCAACGCAGAAATCTTCCTTAGTTTCCCTTACCGAAGGTTGACGTTTCTCTCTTCTTTATCCTTTACCCACTTTTAGATGCCTAGACATTGTACTTCTAAGCCTTGAGTACAGACTCTAGAACAACAGATGTGAAGCGTGATGGATGTCGTTAATGGTTGATTGATGTCGTGTAATGCTAGATGCTTCAAGTAAATCCATCAATTTCAATATCTTGTCATCTAATACATCAATTTCAATATCTTGTCATCTGTTTGGATCAAGTGTGATCAATTTCAATATCTTTTGCATTATTTTCCATGGATTTCAAGGAGATGGATGTTGTGAATGTTAAGGAAAATATTTAATTATACATATTTTTAATTAATTAATTAATTAATTTTTATAAAAGTTAGTAATAATTTCTTGTAACCATATTGTGTAACTATATTTGTTCATATTAATAGAATACACATCAATAGTGTAATATGTTGCATCAATTATGTCTTTCTAAATAAATGGTTGAATGGTCAATGTAGTTAATGGTCAATTGAAAAACACTGCATGTGTTGTATTGCTGGATGCTCAAGGCTACCCCTTCCTTCAGAGGAAGGGGTTAATCTTTACAGCGGCTTGGCTTGGGATATTCTGGATACCCTATATCACTCTTGGTGAACCATCACAGATTCTGTTTCATAAAAGGAATCGTTATATCATATTATGTCTATATATCTTTCTTGATATGTGTTCGTATTCTTTTTCACTTAAAAGTTTTTTGGTTTTAATTGTGCAGGTTACCATCCACCCGAGGCGACCTCCTAAGGGTTTCCGAGATCATATGAAGTCATTCAAGAAGTACCCTGAGTCTCTCATAGAAGCAAGTGCAATGGACGTCATCGTGGGGTTATATGTTTTTTAATATTTTCTCGGCGATCATTTTTTGGCAAGCGTGTTTTTTAATTGGCATGATTCTTGGCCAATTTGATGGCACTAGTGTTATCACAAAATATCACTGGAGGATCAATTTGCTTCTCTCCAATTTTTTCTAGAACTTTTCTAAGCCATAATTCTTGTGTACCTGCTGAGGTGACTGCAACATACCCTGCTTCTGTGGATGAAAGTGAAACTATACTTTGCTTCTTTGAGCTCCAAGTAATCAACCCCGAACCAAAAGAGAAACAATTACCAAATGTAGACTTTCGGTCATCCAAACTACCTCCCCAATCAGAATCACTAAATCCAACAAGATTAAACCTTTTAGAAGTGTAGTAATGAATACCAAAATTTAGAGTTCCTCTCACATACCTCAAAATCCTCTTGGTTTCCTTCATATGTATTTCAAATGGCTTTGTCATGTATCTTGAAACAAGAGAAATTGAATAAGAAATATCAAGTCTTGTGTGGATTAGAAGCATCAAACTTCCAACAATACTTTTGTATGTTTCCACATCAACTATTTCAGCACCATCATCTCTACACAACACAATTCCATGAGCAGTTGGAGTGGAGGTTGGTTTACTATATACCATATCAAATTTCTTCAACATATCTTTTGCCTACTTTGTTTGACAAATGAAAATTTCATCCCCATTTTGATAAACCTCCATACCCAAAAAATATTGCATGAGACCCAAATCTTTCATCCCAAATTCATTCATCATAGAAATTTTGAATTCATCCTTCATCTTAGAACTACTATCCATATATAATAAGTCATTTTTTAAATTTGGCAGCATCGACAGTCATTCTCCAATGAGAGGCCATATGGGACACCTTGAGGCTAGCCAGGGAGATTTGGAGAATCAACCAGTCTTGTGAGGTATTGACAAAATCCATGGGGAATGGACAACCTCTGTGAGTCAAACCAAAATTCAGGATGAATGAGATGCTATGTGAGTCTAATGCAAAAGTTAGGGGGAACGCACAACCTCTGTGAGCATAGACAGTCTAGGGAAAAATTCAGGGGGAACATACAACCTCTGTGAGCATAGACAGACTAGTGCAAAATTCAGGGAGAACATACAACCTCTGTGAGCCTAGTCAAACCTTGTGAGGCATCAACAAAAGTCAAGGTATCTAGCAAATGTTAGGTTGAATGTAAAATTCCTATGAGCTAGAAACAAACGATATTCCTAATATTGCAAATGATGTAATTGTATTGATCTAGTGCATTGGCACGTGTAAACATTATCCACCATGAAGAGAATTTTGAATTTCCTTGTTAAAAGTTGTAACTAAAGTCTTGAGCCTAGTTCTATGTTAGAACTAAAGTGTAATGTTGAGTTGCAACTAAAGTCTTGAGTTTAGTTCTATTTTAGAACTAAAGTGTAATGTTGAGTTGCAACTAAAGTCTTAAGTCTAGTTTAATTTCGAACCAAAGCATGTCAGTCTCAAGTCTAGTTCTAAGTTCGAACTAAAGTGTAATGCTGAGTTGTAACCAATCTCAAGTCTAGTTCTAAGTTCGAACTAAAGTGTAAAGATGAGTTGTAACCAATCTCAAGTCTATTTCTAAGTTCGAACTAAAGGATGAAGCTAAGTTATGTTTAATGCATGCAATCAGGTTACTATTTCGAGCTTCTCCTCTTCCCCTCTTTAGCCTATATAAGAAGAGGTCGAACCCTCTCCTCAACACAATTTTGCAATACAGTTTTGCAACACAATTTTGAAACATAGTTTTCATATGCAGGTTGAGGGTGAAGTAATAGAGGAGCACATCAATGATAAAGAGGCAACATATCAAAGGTCTATTTCAGCAAGGCCTTGAAAGTCTTTGTCAGGTCAGAGTCATCTTGGCAAGCTCTTTGAGAGAAGTACATTCATGGTGGATATTTGTAAGAGATATTACATTATTAATGCAATAAAGGAATATTGTTTGTTGGGGTTTTTATCCCTGTACAGGGTTTCCCTAGGGTATATGTGTTGTTGATATGCATGTTTATTTATCTACATAATTATTTCTAGTCGATTATGATTTGAAATTGTTGAAATGTATTAAGCTGGAATCAAATTATTGAAGACAATAAAAGAATTAATCTGTATAAGAAATCAAGCTCATAAATTAACATGGTATTAGAGCTTAGGGTGTGTTAAATGTGTTGAAGTGCAGCAGTAGATACACGCAGATCCAAGCGAGCTTGATAAAGTTTCCAGTGTGAGGACCATGGCATCCTCCATTTTAGTCAAGGCTGAAGATAGGCTCGGAGGAGCTACCAACTTTAATGTGTGGAAGATCCGTATAACAAATATCTTGCAAGAGTATGATCTTGACTAGTATGTGACCACAGTGGTGGAGGAACCAACGAATAATGCAGGAAGAATGGCTTTTAGGAAGAGTCAAGAAAAGGCCGAGTGAATCATCTTTGATTTATTCAAAGACAATATAATGCCTGCAATGACTTCGTTGATGAATGCCAAGGACTGTATGGATAACTTGGTAAATCTGTATGAGAAACATGCTCCAAGTCAGAAGAGGACAGTTAAGCACAAGCTTAAGTATTTGAAGATGGGTAAAGGTGAATCAATGGCATATTTCTGTTCCAGGATAGCTCAGATCATAGATCATCTTTTGGTCATAGGGCTGATAATGGACGATGATGATTTAATGGAGGCCATTTTTTATGGTCTTCCTTCTTCATGGGAGAGATTCTTATCGAGTGTAAGTGGGAGAGAGATTCAACCCACGTTTGAGAGGTTATGGCATGATTACCTCCAGGACGAGAGTCGTACAGCTACCAGGAGCGAGCCAACCAAAGAAGAGCACTCAGCTTTAGCATCAAGATTCAAGGGAAAGAAGAAAGGCACTTTCTAGAAAGGCTCTCAATGCAGGCCAAACATCAAAGGTACATTCAAAGGAAAGAATATTGATACATCTAAGATTAAATGCTTTAGTTGTAATAAATTGGGTCATTTTGCTAAATATTGTTGGTTTAGAAAGAAATATCCTAGGAAAGGGAAACATCATGCCCCAACTGCTAAGGATGATGAATCCAAAAGAAATCAGAAAATTCCTTCTAATGAGAAAGAAAATAGGAAATAATATTATTTGGTTTCTTCTTTATCCATTTCAGTTTCCACGGGGCCGAAAACTTGGTTAGTAGACAGTGGTGCATCAAAGAACATGACAGGGTACAAGGATATCTTCTTAGATTTCGAGACAAAATCTTTTGCAGAGTAGGTCAGGCTTGGGGATGAAAAATTTTACAAGAAAGAGGGAGTAGGCTCTATCTCCTTCAAATTGGAATCTGGGGCTAGACTTCATGTTTATGAAGTATTATATGTTCTAGGGCTCAAGAAGAATCTACTATCAGTTTCAACCCTTGAGGACAAAGGATAATGGGTGATCTTCAAGGACAGGAAGGCACTACTATGGGCTAAAGGTAGCCAATTAAGTACAACAGAACCCATTGGAACTCACAGTGGAGGATTGTATGTCGTGTCAAGTTAGTTAGTTCAGGAATTGGCTCATGATGTGACTAGCTCCAACGAGTTGTGGCACAAAAGACTTGGACATATTCATTACAAATATCTTCCAGATCTATAGAACATGGTATGTGGCATGCCCTATGCTTCTCTTAGTAAAAATGAAATTTGTAAGGGATGCATCCTAGGTAAAAATATAAATAAATCATTTCCTAGTAGTGACAACAGAGCTCATGGCATCTTAGATCTGGTTCATTCTGATGTATGTGGTCCCATGTCATCTCCCTCACTTAGTGGTTGTTTGTATTATGTCATTTTTATTGATGATTACTCAAGAAAATGTTGGATATATTTTCTTAAAGATAAAATTGACACATTTGATAAATTCGAAGAATATAAAGCCTTTATTGAAAAGTAGACAGGGAAACACATCAGAATCCTTAGAATAGACAATGAAGGAGATTTTGAATCTCTTCAGTTTAAGGATTTCTACAGGCCAGCAAGAATCAAGAGACAGTTGACCGTGCCATATAACCCTCAGCAAAATGGTGTTGTTGAGAGGAAAAACATGACTATTTGTGAGGCAGTGAAAGAAATGATGTTTGACCAGGATCTGCCAAACTATTTATGGGAAAAAGCTACCTTCACTGCTGTGTATATTCAAAACAAGTGTCCACGTGCTATTTTGAAGGACAAGACTCCTGAAGAAGACTTCTCAGGGATCAAACCTGAATTAGGGCATCTAAGGATATTTGAATGTCCTATGTATATTCATGTCCATAAGGAAAATAGGACAAAGATGGAACCCTCAGGCAAAAAAGGGGGTTTTGTGGGGTACAGTGAGAACTCAAAAGATTATAGAATTTATGTACCAGGTCAGAGGAAAATAGAGGTAAGCAAATATGTGACTTTTCATGAGGAATCCACATTTAAGAAATCCAAAGAGCTTCAACAGGATTCATAAGAAGTTTTGCCAACTTCACCCTCTTCTGAAAATGAAGAGTCATATGATGAAAGGGAGGAACCTCATGAAGGGCCAAGTAATAAGCCCTTAAAACCCGCTGAAGTGTTAGAAATAACTCTTGAATAACCTCCATCCAAAAGGAAGTGAGGGTGGCTTAAAGAAATAGTGCAGGAAGTAGAAAGGATAGTTTCTCCCAAAGGAACTTTCAGGGAAAGGAAGAGGCCTCATAGGTTTGCAGACTATAATGCATTGATGAGAAATATTAGTGATGATGAACCTTCTTCATTTGAAGAAGAAGATAAATTACAAGTATGGAAGGATGACATGCTTGAGGAATACAGGTCTATTATAAAGAACAATGTTTGGGACAATGTGCCAAGGCCAAAAGACAAATCAATGGTTTCTTCCAAATGGATCTATAAGATCAAAAATGCAGCTGATGGAAGTGTGGAAAAGTCCAAAGCAATATTTGTAGCGAGAGGCTTCACTCAAAAAGGAGGAATCGACTACAAAGAGACTTTTGCTCCTGTAGCGAGGTATACCTCCATTCAAGCTATTATTTCTTTAGCTACCATAATTGGTTGGAAACTACATCAGATGGATGTAAAAACAACATTCTTAAATGGAAATATTGAACATGAGGTCTTTGTGGAACAACCAGATGATTTTATACTGCATAACAAAGGCACTCATGTATGCAAGCTAAGGAAGGCCTTGTATGTTCTTAAGCAGACTCCCAGAGTTTGGTATGATAGGATTGATGGCTTTCTTAAAGGCCTAGGATTTCAGAAAAGTGATCTTGATGCAAATATATACTTCAAGGTAAGAGGTAACCAACCTATTATAATAATCCTATATGTTTATGATCTCTTTCTAACAGGAGATGAAGGGCTAATAGCCTGGTGTAAGAGGGACCTAACCTCAGAATTCGAGATGAAAAACTTAGGCTTGATGCATTACTTCCTAGGATTGCAAGTGTGGCAAAGATAGGGCAAGATATATCTGGCACAAGGAAAATACACATTGGATGTACTAAAGAGGTTTGCTATGATGGATTGCAAATCTATGTCTACTCCGATAGTTACCAACCTGAAGAAGTTGCATGATTCTAATACAGGTTCAGATTTGGTGGATCCCACCATGTATAGGCAGTTGATTGGATCATTGATGTACATGATTCACACTAGGCCAGATATATCCTATGCAGTGATTGCAATGAGTCAGTTCATGATTGAACCGAAACAGAGACACTTAGTGTTAGTAAAGAACATCTTGAGATATCTCAGATGGACCATTACTTATGGTCTGAGATATACATCTAGTGGTGGTTTATTTCTACATGGGTATGTAGATGTTGACTGGGCAGGAAGCCCATTGGATCAGAAGAGTACTTCCAGGTACTGCTTCAGTTTAGGATCCGCTATGATCTCTTGGTCAAGCCAAAAGTAGGGATCCATTTCACAGAGTACAGCAGAGGCTGAGTACATTGTAGCAAGTGATGCTAGCAAGGAAGCAATATGGCTTAGAAAATTGGTTTCTGGGTTGTTTGGTGACAATATTAAGATGACGATGGTTCACTGTGATAATCAAAGTTGCAGAAAATTGACAGAGAACCTGGTATTTCACGACAGGTCAAAACATATTGACATGAGGTACCACTACATCCGAGTCTTAGTCCAGAGAAAAACTGTAAAGTTACAGTACATAGCCACGAGCGAGCAGGTAGCTGATATCCTGACCAAGCCTTTGACCTTGAGATAGTTTGTGTCACTGAGAGGCAAGCTTGGTGTGGCTGAGAATGACTCCCTCGCTGAGAGGGAGTGTTAAATTTGGCAACATCGACAGTCATTCTCCAATGAGAGGCCATATGGTCCACCCTGAGGCTAGCCAGGGAGATTTGGAGAATCAACCAGTGTTGTGAGGTATTGAAAAAACCTAGGGGGAACGAACAAACTCTGTGATTCAAACCAAAAGTCAAGACGAACGAGATGCTATGTGAGTCTAATGTAAAAGTCAGGGGGAATGTACAACCTCTGTGATCATAGACAGTTTAGTGCAAAAGTCAGGGGGAACGTACAACCTCTGTGAGCATAGATAGACTAGTGCAAAAGACAAGGGGAACATACAACCTCTATGAGCCTAGTCAAACCTTGTGATCCATGAGAAAAAGTCAAGGTATCTAGCAAAAGTTAGGTTGAATGTAAAATTCCTATGAGCTAGAAACAAATGATATTCCTAATATTGAAAATGATGTAATTGTATTGATCTAGTGCATTGGCACGTGTAAACATTATCCACCATGAAGAGAATTTTGAATCGCCTTGTCAAGAGTTGTAACTGAAGTCTTGAGTCTAGTTCTATGTTAGAACTAAACTGTAATGTTGAGTTGCAACTAAAGTCTTGAGTCTAGTTCTATTTTAGAACTAAAGTGTAATGTTGAGTTGCAACTAAAGTCTTGAGTTTAATTCTATTTTAGAACTAAAGTGTAATGTTGATTTGCAACTAAAGTCTTAAGTCTAGTTCTAAGTTCAATCTAAATCATGTTAGTCTCAAGTCTAGTTCTAAGTTCGAACTAAAGTGTAATGTTGAGTTGTAACCAATCTCAAGTCTACTTCTAAGTTCGAACTAAAGTGTAAAGATGAGTTGTAACCAATCTCAAGTCTAGTTCTAAGTTCGAACTAAAGCATGAAGTTGAGTTATGTTTAATGCATGCAATCAGGTTACTATTTCGAGTTTCTCCTCTTCCCCTCTTCAACCTATATAAGAAGAGGTCGAACGCTCTCCTCAACACAGTTTTGAAACACAATTTTGAAACAGAGTTTTCATATGCAAGTTGAGGGTGAAGTAATAGAGGAGCACATAAGTGATAAAGAGGAAGCATATCAAAGGTATATTTCAAGAAGGTCTTGTAAGTCTTTTTCAGGTCAGAGTCATTTTGGCAAGCTCTTTGAGAAAAGTACATTCATGGTGGATATTTATAAGAGATTTTACATTATTAATGAAATAAAGGAATATTTTTTGCTGGGTTTTTTCTCCTTTTACAGGGTTTCCCCAGGGTATATGTGTTGTTGATATGCATGTTTACTTATCTACATAATTATTTCTATTCGATTATGATTTGAAATTGTTGAAGTGTATTAAGCTGGAATCAAAGTATTGAAGAAAATAAAAGAATTAATCTACATAAGAAATCAAGCTCATAATTTAACATCATCAACATATAGACTTACAATAAGAATATCATTACCTTCTTTTTTGTAGTAAAGTGTAGGTTCACTTTTACTTCTATTGAAGCCACTCTCCTGAAAATATTAATCAATCCTAGCATATAGTGTTCTTGGTGCTTGCTTGAGGCCATACAAATCCTTCTTCAACTTGTATACTTGATGTTCTTTTCCTTGCAATTCAAAACCTTGTGGTTGTTCCAAAAACACTTCTTCTTCTAATTACCCATTCAAAAAGGATCTTTTCACATCCATGCGATGAATGCTCCATTTCTTCTGATCTGCTAATGAAATCATCATTCTAAAAATCTCTTGTCTTGCTACTGGTGAAAATGTTTCTTCGTAATCAATTATATACCTCTGTGTGAAGCCTTTAGCAACTAATCTCTCCTTGTGTCTTTCAACACTCTCATCACTATTGTACTTAGTCTTGTAGACCCATTTAGTAACAATCTTTTTCTTATCATGTGGAAGTTTTGTAAGCTCCCAAGTATCATTCCTGTGAATAGAATCTATCTCTTCTTGCATTGCTTGCACCCAAACCTCATTAGTACATGCATCTTCAAAACATGATGGTTCAAAATTAGCCTTGGAAAGTAAAGAAAAATTTATTGTCTCACCTATTGGATTTTCTTCATGTGATGGACTTTTAGCCCTTTGATAAATGTCACTTAATATTCTTACCTTCCTTGTAGAATTTGAATTTGATGTTGGGCTTGCACTTGGAACTGAAGAATTAGATGAGGGGCTACTTGATGGATTTGTAGCACTTGGAGCTGAAATATTAGTGGGATTCTCATTATCAATACCATCAATAATATCCTTATCCAAAACAGATTTAGACATATCATCATGACATTTTTGATGACCATAAACTCCCCCTTCATAAAAAATTGTATCTCTTGACACAACAATGCTATTAGTGAGGGGATTATACAACCTGTAAGCCTTACTTTGTTCACTATATCCAACAAAAATGCATGACTCACTTTTTCGATCTAACTTTTGTCTCTTTTGATCAACTACATGGACATAGGATACACAACCAAAGACTCTGAAATGATTAACATTAGTTTTTTTTTCATACCAGGATTCATATGGAGTCATCATATCAAGTGCACTTGTGGGACATATATTGAGAATATATAAAGATGTAGCGACTGCATCACCCCAAAAATAATTTCTTAATCCCTTGGTTTGTAACATACTTCTTTCCATTTCCACCACTGTACGATTTTTCCTCTCTGCTACTCCATTTTGTTGAGGCGTGTAAGAAGTGGTGAGTTGTATTTTGATGCCATTCATATCACAATAATTCTAAAAATATTTTGAACAAAATTCTCCCCCACGATCAGTCCTTAAGCACTTCATTTTGCAACCTTTTTCATTTTCCACAAGGGCTTTAAACCTCTTGAATGTATCAAAGCCTTCATCCTTAGTCTTCAAAAAATAAACCCAACACTTTCGTGAGTAATCATCAATAAAAGAAATAAAATATGATGACTTGCCCAAACTCTTTGTCTGCATAGGACCACAAATGTCTGAGTGAACTAACTGAAGTGGATATTGGGCCCTCCATGCATTTCCTTTTGAAATTTTTTCTCTTGCATGCTTTCCTTTAGCACATCCTTCACAAATATCCTTTTGTTCGTGAACATTAGGCAAACCATAAACTACTTCTTTTGATGTTAGAAGCTTCAAACTATGAAAATTCAAATGTCCATACCTCAGATGCCACAAACAACTTTTTTCTTCATATGCCATATTGGCAAGATGGTTGTTATGTTCTCCAAACATCAATGGGAACATCTTATTCTTTGACATAGGCACAACTTTAACCACCCTATTGCCTCTATTTTTATCATAAATTGTACATTGTTTATTTTCAAACACCACCTTATAATTTTTCTCACACAATTGGCCAACACTTAATAAATTATGCTTTAACTGTGGAGTGTAATAAATGTCTTTAACACTTTTCATACCTTCTTTAGTATGGACTTCCATAGCTCCTTTTGCAACAACCTTCATTATTTTTTCATCACCCAGCTTTATCTTTGATTTGAAACTCTCATCCATTGTAGAAAATAGCTTCTTATTTCCTGACATGTGGTTAGAACACCCTGAATTTAAATATCAAATATCTTTAGTGCCATTTTCATCTTTGTCATAAGATAAAAATAATTTGTTTGAAGAGGCTTCATCACCTTCTTGAGAATAATTAACACCTTTGTTATTATTACCTTCTTTTAATCTACAATCACTTTCAAATTGACCATATCTTTTACAATAATAACACTGGATATTTATTTTATCAAATCTGCCTCTGCCTCTTCCTCTTGGATAATTATGATTTTGACATCTACCATGGATTCAGTTTCTTTTGCTACTAGTGTTGGCATGTTCATTCTTTGTAATTTTCATTTTTGAAGAAAAATCTTTCTCGCCACTTTCTCCAAATGAATCTATCAATCTTTCTTCACGAGACATAAGAGATCCAACTATGTGATCAAACTGAAGAGTAGACAAATCCTTGCTTTCTTCAATGATTATGGAAACATGGTTCCACCTTGGTGTTAGAGACCTCAACGCCTTTTTAATCAAAACCTCTTTGTCCACAATTTCTCTAAGAGTAGCCATCTTATTGACTACATCTTTTACTCTCACATAATAATCACTTACATTTTCATCTTCTTGCATCTTCAAATTCTCAAATTCTCTTTTCAATGTTTGTAGCTTGACAACTTTGACTTGATCACTACCTTGGTAAGATTCTTGTAGAGTATTCCGGGCATCCACTGCTATCTTTTCACCTGCGAAACAAGCTTTTATCAAGAGCAATTTGAATATGAAATAAATCTTGAGCATTCTTCCTTCTATATTCCTTCTTAGCTACTCTATCATTTGCATTAAGAGTGGTCCAATCTTCTGGGTCTGCATAACCCGATTCTACAATCTCCCATAGATCTTTCCCTATCAAAAATGTCATCATCTTGATGCACCAATAATCATAATCACTTCCATTATATTATGGAATGAGCAATGAATTAGAGTTTGACATGATTACCCTAAAACAACAACCAACTCTGATACCAAATGAAGGATCTATGCAGGCCTATCTATGGACTAGATAATCATTCAATGAAATAGCATAACAATATACTAAATACTAAATGATTAAATCACAATATCATAGAAAGAAGAAAGAATTGTAATTGCACAAAAAGGTTGTGTTCAATGTGATCAACCTTGATCTTTATAACAATGCATAGCCTCATAATATCCTGATTGAACGCACGCTTACAACAATTGATTTTAGAAAACCACTCATGCATTTTGCATGCATTATTTAGTCAGACAATCTATATCTGAATATTAACAGACATAAAAGAAAATTGTAAATAAATTACATCATATCAGATGATTGGCAAGACTACATCAATTACCAACAAAAAAATGCATACATACATGCCCCCCCCACACACACACACACATATATATATATATAAACTACCTCTGGTGTAAACAATTCTATACTATTTTGACATATTAAAAATCTTGTAATTCATATAACCTTGCGTTTCAGGGTGAAAATAAGAACAGCTAGGTGTTTAACCATTGGATGGCATCCCTCCATTCTGAATACTTCTTTTCCTCCACTGTCCGTTACTACGTGGCCTCTTCCTCACAAGGAATATTGTTTTTGAAGTAGAGCAAAATTGTTTGCTGACTACAGGCCGAACAATAGCATCGGTATTTGTAGTCATATTTTTCTTCTTTGTCCTCTTCTAAACCAATACTTATGTTCGCAGCATTAGATTCAAGGGGATTATACAGACGCCGACACATTTCATTTTTCCACGCCAAATATGATAGCAAGAGATGTAAGGGATGTAAATTAATGTTGGGAGACATTCCATTTTTCCACGTCAAACCTGATAGCAATTGACATAAGGGACGTAAAGTAAATTTGAGAGGATAACAAGATATCTTTGCCCATGTGGTTCAAGTCTTACACTTATTTTGGCAGCATCAACTCGTTTTCAAATAGTCTAATTTTATCTTTGGAACCTTTGAAGTAGAATATCTAGGCCATTTTTGGTAAGAATAGTGTACATGTGGATTCTAAAAAAAATTGAAAACTATTGGCCACATCTTAAAACTCTTAAGGTTTTCTTGGTTTGACTATTATAGAAAGTTTGTTCAGAATTATGGAAAAATGGTAGCACTTTAAGAAGAATGATTTCAGTTGGAGTGAGGAGGTTGATCAATCTTTCCGAGATTTGAAAAAGGATATATATCACTAGACTTGTGGCACTACCCCACTTCACAAAGATTGTTTTTGGAGTGTGACACACTCATGTAGTTCTCCATTGGTCTTCACTAAGGAACAACTTTTTGAGAGATACTTGGGAAAATCTACCTATGAAAAAAAAAATTTGGTTATTTTTCATACTATAGATATCTAGCATCCTTAATGGGTAGAGAAACAATTCCAAATTAAAACTAATCATGATAGCCTTTTGTATTTTTTGGAACAAAGGATTTCATCCCCTTAGCAACAAAAGTGGTTAACTAAAATGTTTGGATATAATTATGAGATCATTTACAACAATGGAAAAGAAAACGTGGTTGTTGATGCTCTTTCGAGTAAATATGAAGAAAAAAGGTCACGCTTTTCACTCTCTTTCATTCTAACTGATTGGTTAAAGGAAGTTCGCCAAGAATGGTTCCAAGGTCCCAAAATTTCTCACATCATCCAACACTTGGAAAAATAAGGAGCTTTGCTACAAAGGTCGCATGTATTCCAGCAAAAAATACCATTCTAAATCCACTATGATCTCTGAACTTAATGCTTCATTGGTAGCAAGGCATTTTGGCTTTAAAAAAACATATGAATGGATCAAATTTCCTTTTTATTGGGAAGGCATGAAGCAGGAAATTCTCACTATTGTGGTCGAATGTGATACTTGCCAATGCAACAAGGGAGAAACAATCAAAACTCTAGGCACACTACAACCTCTCCTTGGACCAATATCTCTATGGAATTCATTGTCGTATTATCATAATTTAGCAATAAATCAGTCACCATGGTTGTGGTTGATAGTCTTTCCAAATATGCTCATTTTTGTGCCCTCCAACACTCATTTACAGCTTCCATGGTGGCTCAAGTTTTCATGGACAATATCTTCAAAATCCATGGAATGCCCTAATCTATTATCTCCGACCATGATCAAAATTTCACAAGCAATTTATGACAATAATTGTTCAACTGCCAAGGCACCCAATTGCATCTCGTCATTGTGTACCATCCCTAGACTAATGGTTAAAACAAAGTTGTCAACAAGTGTTTGGAATCATATTTGAGCTACTTCACATCTGGAATCCAATATCATTGGTTTCAATGGTTACCACTAGCTAAATGATGGTACAATACATCTTACCATGGTGTTACTTGCATGACTCCCTTTTAGGTGATCTATGGTCAAAATCCACCCTGTGTATTATCTTATTTTCTTAATGTATACAAGGTTTAGGAGGTGGACATAACCCTTATAGTTCGAGCTAACATTATACACACCCTCAAAGAGAATTTTCTCACGGCTCAGAATTACATGAACCATCAAGTTGATCAGTGTTGTTCCAAACACCATTTTTTTGAAGGGGATAAGGTGTTTCTTTGTCTCCAACCATATAAGCACACTTCCCTCAAAGTTGATCACTACTAGAAATTTGATTCAAAGTTTCATGGCCCTTATAAAATCCTCAAGCATGTAGGGCTTGTGGCTTACAAGTTATCCCTTCTCATTCACTCTAATATCTGTCCAGTTTTTCATGTTTCTTGCTTAAATAAAGTGATTGGAATCAAGTGTCAAATTCAAACTAGTCTCCTGTAATTGAATGAAGAAGGTTCCATTTAGTTTCAGCCATAAGGAGTCCTAGCCCAACATGAGAATCATCTCTGTCAGCACACAATTAAAAAACAATTAGTACAGTGGAAGGGTACACAACCTAAGGATGCCACATGTGAGTAGGCCACCCTTCTGCAGTAGTTTCCACATCTCAAGCCTTGAGGAAAAGGTTTTTATTTAAGGGGGAGGGCATGTTAGGGTCCTAACCTCCTATTGTAGCCACAACAAGCCCCACATTACTAGCCAAAAATATGGAGCCCCTACTAGTCCTTATAATATTAAAAATGCCTAACCTTACCTAAAATTGGTGTCACTTATTCTTCCCTTACCTAATTTAATAAAACAGGGAATTATGCATAAGAACTTAGTTAAAGAACATGTGACAAGCCATCTTTCCAAGTCTAGTAACCAATGTATATTTAGTATCAACCCCTTTGAAAGGCCCTGATCGAATGTTATATCAGTACCCCAACCACAGTCTAATCATGTATCGTATTTCCCAATCGATGGTGGAATCTAAATATTTACCATAGTTGGTATGGTGATTCATCCTCGATTACTAATTGCCCCTCATTTATTTTTCTATTCATTTAAATATATGATCAGAAAGGAGTACCATTCTCTCCCTAGTATAGGGATGTTCATTCTTGGTGATTCGAAGTTTGGAATTTAAAGCACTTCATTTGGAGGCCTACTCTTCCTTGATATATCAATTCATCTTTCCCTAATCACATACTATGGAGTTGATATTCCTTAGGGTCGTCTAACTGTTGCTTACCTCTAATGAAATTTATTATCATTATCCTATGTGTATCTGGTCATAACAATTACATAGATCATCCACTCAATCTGCGATACTCCTAATGATCAAAACATAAAAGTGGGGGGAATATTTATTTAGGAATATATCTTATGAACCTGCACTCCTTAAACTTGTTGGATAAAGCACAAGGTTTGATACCACCCCTTACCTTCATAAAAAACCCAAAACCTCACTTCATTTAACAAGGTTGAAACTAAAAGAGGCCACGGTTACACTCTCTCATGTCTCTGATCAATTTAAACAAGTAAAAAGAACCTACCATGTGACAGGTTGATGGAAACCCATCTTGATGAGTAGGCTTCAGTCAGATTAGTTGAAGTGAGTATATATGGGAATTATTTTAATTTTTATAACGATGCACTCACATTTTCCTCTGACTACACAGAAATGAGAATACCTCCTTTATTCCTGAGTAATATGAAATATTAGAATGCAGGAAGAAGACACTCCTAATAGGATGTGAAGGAGTAAATTCGATAGACCAAAGAACACCAATATTACCTACGAAGGAACATGATTATTCGAACCACCAATACATAAGCCCTCTCACAGATTCAGAGGGACCCTTAATAGGGATAATTTTTTGGAATTTTTTTATTGGCTTGCACCTGCGAGAATGCGGTCATTTTCTAAAACTCCATATTATCCACACATGTAAATCACTCCATGGTTGCATAGCTACAAAAACTACCTTGATAGCATGTATGCACCCCCTACAAAAAAATAAAATATTCCTAAGCTGTGAATTTCCAAATACACACGATCCCACATGTCGCATAAATTTCCATCTGGATCCCTCCATTGTGGACCCCTCCCTTCACAATGTACAAAGATCTAGACTTGTTTACCGCAAAAGTGGTCATTCCCCTAAACCTATCTCACCTTCACGTTGCTAACCGACAAATCTAAGAAACCATGAAATCTTATCAAGATCGTGCCATGAGAGAAACCTGTGAAATGTTTGTTTTGAAGACTCACTCACAAACCCACAGACCGCATGCATAATATATTGGGGAGAATCTTCGCAGGAAATTGCTTGTAGGCTTCTTCTTTTTTTCAGACTAAATACAATCACACCTAAAATCATGTAATACTAAAACCCTGCAACCCGTGATCTCATCAAGTAAACTCCCATACATTACCTCTAATTCCATATCCATCAACCTACTCTCATCCCCGCAAATCCACTCACAAAAATACATTCCACCAACTTGCACGTAGTCAATAGATGACAAGACTTCTCCCATACGTGTATCCCCAACCTGACCTCTCACACATATAATATCCCTGCATAATTGAATAAATACAACCAATCATAGGGAATTTTAGATAAGCAAAGGACAAATTTAGGTAAAAATCAGTTATTGTTGTACGATGTCTAATAATTACTTTGTCTTTTCATGTATCAAAATACTAATGGAAAAAGTGGCCAAGCAAGCAGGCACATATTGTCACACTCAAGACTTAAATAGATGACATCCATATCCCTTCTCACATGAAGCATACATGCTACAAATATTGGATGATTTGGGGAAAATGACAAAGCAAAGGGAAAATGTAGATCACAAGCTCATGCAAGATAATACAGACCCTAGGTGATGAATGAAGGATAAGTATGTTCTAAATAGGAAGAGTCAAGTAGGATAGTGTTAATGAATGATTTCCTCATCATCATACCTCATCAGAGATTAGCCAAGAAGTTATAAAAGGAATCAAAGAATAGGGAAAAAATCATTATTTGGAAAATACATGGGTAGAGAGAGAGTTATGTTAGCCACGAAATTAGGGATAATACACTCATTCATTGGGTTATTTCCACTCATAGGGACTATTAGAATTTAGTAGAGTTGATCCAACGAGGAAATTCACTCGTTTTCACTAGCAGCAGAGTACTTGTCACCATGATCCAGATTATTTTTTTGCACGAAATGAGAGTGGAGATATAATAAAGAGATGTACAAAGATATACCAGATATCCAATAATATAATATATATGTGTCATATATATAATATATATAACCATAAACATAGAGATACAGTAATACACAATTTATATTAATGAATGAAATGTACAAAACTGTAGAAACATAGAGTGAAAGGCTCGCTAGAATGGTGACATCTTATCTCTGAGAAGAGATGTGATGGCTACTATCATTCACATGAAGATGGTGATTTTTACAATAAGGATCCAAATGCCTTTTTAACATATATAAAATCCAAAAACCCTAACCCCAAAAGATGAAAAGCCAACAGTTTTGTGGACCCCACTTTTAGTAGTTTGGTGTATCAACTTATCAAGGGCGTAACTTTGGCACACGATATCCATTTGGGGCGCACAATAGCTCGTTGGAAAGGTATCGATGAGGAGCTTCATTTTGGGGGTTCAAACAAATTTTTTTATTATATTTGAGGTGCTCGATCGTGAAAATACGTCGTTTAGGCCCTCAAAATGGCCCCAGAAGTTTGGGACCCGCAAAACTGTTAAAAATAGTAAATTCCCAACAAACTATTTTGAGCTAGTTAGAATAGGTGGGTGGCCACCGATATCCACCTGGATCAATCCTCCCTCCTTAGGAAGCAATGGTCTCCATTACATTGAGTTCCCAGGGGAGAGGGAAAAGTGTTTATTGAATCTGAATCTTGGTGAGCTTCTTTCCTTGCTAGAGAAGTTATGTTGCTTAGCCTGTTGAAGACTTTCATGAACCTGTTGTTGGCAGGGTTGAATCTGTTCAACCAACCTATTTTATCTTGGCTTGACTTGGAAGTGTGTAGGTACCATTGTAGGTGAAGAAACAATATCTTCTTTCTCTTATGCAATCTTCTTCTATTGGAAAGAAAGGTCTTGGGCCAAGGTTACAGTGGTTACAGTGTCCTTTTTTTCACCTTTTGAATAGATTGTGAATAGGCTGAATTTTTTTGTATGAGAGATTACCTTGCGACACTGTTTTGGTGGGACAGTAGTTGGAACTACCTTTGGTATCCTGTAGAGATCACCCTCGAGAGTAACAATGACACTATAGGGTCGAGACTCATAAATAGCATGTCGCTTCCACATATATGGTTGTCCCAAAAGAACATCACAGACATCCAGCAGGGAAACATTAGATAATACCTCATCCTTGAAGGATTGGATGTCGTATGACAATCGACACTATTGGCTGACATAGAGATCCCGTCCCCGACGAAGCCACCTAATGTTGTATGGCTGCAGGTATGGTGTTCTCGACAATCCCAACTATTTGATGGCCTCTGGTTAGATGATGTTCTTTTGGCTTCCACTATCAACAATAAAATGCAGTTGGGTCCCCTTCACCCACATTTGTGAATTAAAAATGAACTCCCTCTCTTTAGGATGTGTTGGTTCTTCTGGTTGAATTTTTGTAGTCGCAATAGTAACAATGGGGTATACATCGATGATTTGTCTTCTCCTAATATTTTTCGAATCAGATTATGAATCAGGGTTTGACTCCCTTTCTTTGATCTCGGCCACCAATGATTCTTTTGAGAGACATTCATCAATGTTGTGCCAGGGGATTTTGTGGAAATAACACCACTTTCTAGTGTCCTTCTTTGTCTTTCTATTACCCTTCTTTTCCTGTGGCTTGAACTGGTTTTATAGAGGTTGGTTGTTAGGGTCTTCTTTACCATACTTTGGTTGTTGTGTATTTGCAGACCCAAACTCCTATTTGTTCTGGCACCTAAATTCTTGCTCAATTTTGACAACATATCAATAGGCAGTTCTCAGTGATGAGATGTCCAGGAAATTCATTTTGGTTTGGATGTACCTATGCAGAGACCCATGGTATTTCAAAACTAGATGTTGCTTGGAGTCTTTGATAGTGCAAGGTATGGAAATTATTTGTGAACTCTAGCACTGTTTGGCCCCTCTCTTGCCACAATGTGGTCCATCTCATGTATTGGTCATCATAGTTACCAACATGGTAATATTGTTCCTTGACCCCATCCACAAAAAAATCCCAAGTGGACTCGGCCCCATATATTCCAATCTCCTATGTGGAACTTTGCTCTCAGTAATTTTCCCACCAATGTTTAACATGGGGGAGAGCCTTAAGGAGTGTGAAGGTGATTTTTTCTCTGTCAAAAAAATTGTGAATAGAGAACTAACCTTCTAAAATATTTAACCATTTTTTAGAGCATCCACATCTATCTAAACTTAAAATATGGGAATATCAAAATTAACTTTTACCTTGAAAGGAGAGGTGCTTCCAAAGTGTTCATTTGATGAAGATGTTCCTTCTATTATTGGTAGATGTTGAAGGATGTGGGAAAAATTCTCCATCATTTCGTCCATATGTCGCATGAGAGCTTGCTCGAGCAACAGATTAATAATCTTCTACTTCGTCATTTTTCATTTCTTTTTCCATGGAGGTTTTATTGAGTGTGCGAGATTGATTGTCCTCAAGAGAGACAAGCTCGAGACCCAACTTTCTATACTCATACCTCGTTGGGGACATGCACTGAAAAAAGGATCAAGAGCATCCTGCTTTGATACCACTGATCTAGATTATTTTTTGGCACGAAATGAGAGAACAAATATAATAAATAAATGTACAAAGATATATTAGATATCCAATAATATAACATATATGTATCAAATATATAACCATAAATACATAGATACAATAATACACAACTTCTATTAATGAGAAAAATGTACAAAACTATAGAAATACAAATGAAAGAGTCGTTAGAATGGTGGCAACTTATCTCTGAGAATAGATGTGACGGATTTTCTCATTCTCATGAAGATGGTGATTTTTACAATGAGGCTCCAAAGGCCTTTTTAACATAAATAAAATCCAAAAACCCTAACCCCGGAAGATGAAAAGCCAACAATTTTGTGGATCCCGCTTTGGGTAGTTTGGTGTATCAACATCCCAAGGGTGTAACTTTGGCATGCGATCTATGTTTGGGGTGCACAATAGCTCGTTGGAAAGGTGTTGACAAGGAAATTCATATTGGGGGATAAATAAAATAATTTAACTATCATTGAGCCACCCGATCATGAAAAGTCGTCGTTTAGGCCCTCAAAATGGCCCCAGAAATTTGGGACCCAAAAAACTGCTAAAAATAGTATATTGCCAACAAATTGTTTTGAGCCAGTTGGAATAGGTGGGTGGCCACCAATATCCACCTAGATCACACTAGATAAAGAAGAAAGTAGATCTAGAGATGGTAGTAATACACAGTTCGAACTAATGTTCGTTCAAATAAAAAAATAGCTAAGTCAGAACCTTGTCGTCGGAAAGAAATGAGAATTCAGAGTTTGACAGTTATTGATCATGTTTCCAAAATTGTAAGGCTAGGAAGAATGATTTCATATTCTTCTCTGTCAACTAGTCCCCATGTACCCGCATTGCAGGTCTATGGTCAATGAACAAGTTCACCTATAGTTGGTCATCATCTGGACCAAATTTTCAAGGGGAAATCCCTTCACCCCCAAAGATTTATAGTTTTTCACCTTCCTGAGGAGCACCATAGTAGGAAGGAATATCACGTAATGATTTATTCTAGCTCCAGAAAATCCAAATGTAATGGGAATGGGAAGAGTAGGGAAGTTGTAACCAAACAATCATGTAATTAGGAAGTCCAATGGCCCACACTTAGATACATAGGAAACACAATGTAACAGAGTAAATGGGGAACTAGAAAGTTGAAATTGGGTGTTGTATAATTCTTTATCGAAATCAAAGAGGGATAGGAAAGCTCTCTTCTTGTCATTGTATTCCTAAAAATGAATTATTTCTTTGGAGGATAATATAAAGCACTTTCATGGTTCATTTATTCAATATTGCATTGTTGTTGATTGTTTTCTGCATATGTTTTAGTTTGTCAATTTTGTCAATTTTCATTTGTAGAAAAAAATTGCAAATGAATTATGAATTCAATTATAATAGAATGCTTATGAACATGTATATACTAACAAGTATGTAATATGATTTAACTTTGTAAAACTAGAACTATTTCTATCTTGCACAGTGAATTATAGACATGTAATTGATCATGCTACTATTAGATAGGAATGAAACTCCTCTTAGAAATAGAATTGCACTTTCATATTAGAATAAATATGCATTTATAATCTTTTTAGCCCATCTCTTACAAAAAGTCTCTCTACAAGGAGAAATTCATTCAGTTAGCAGTAGTCGTCGGGTCCATATATTGACGAAGGTTGATATTCAAATGAGAATGGGTCTAATTTGGGATATGTCATTAGGAAACCCTCCCTCATGTCGATGCAGAGAATTTGTTACCGTGTCAACACCTCCCTAACCCCTCAAGTAGATATAATAATATGTTTTGATATGTAATAAAGGTATTCATTATTAAATAATGCCTATGTAATAATGTGAACATGTCTAATGTATTATCATTTGAATATACATTTTCATTGTGCTTACTATTTCCTCTCTTTTTGTTATTTATTTTGGTAATAATATCGATACTTCTCTACATATTTCCTTCAAGTAGCTTACACATATTGGTTGCATTTTGATTTTTGTGGACATTAACGTTGTCCCATTTTGTATTAATATGAGTCACTTATTCATATATAATAAACTAAGTTTCTTATTTTAATACACTCTAGAATGTTGTAAAATGTTACATTACTCATTAATTAATATATGGATTGTTTACATTATTACAAATTTTAGAAGTGTAATCCATTGGATAATGCATTAATGCAATCATTAAATAAACATTATTATAAAAAAATTGATTTTGAGATGATTAATTAAAAATTTGTTAAAAAAAAAAACAATTAAAATATATACATATCTTTTAAATGACATATCATAGGATTATATTTATAATTTAAAAATAATGTGGCTCTCGCGATTACAATAATATATGCACCAATTCATTACATATTATAATATTTATACGAACATCCGTTTTGCATGAAACAAAACATATGAATATGTGCTTACAAAAACCTAAAAAACACATCTGCTTCTTATAAAAAAAAAAGGGTGCATACAACGTATATGTGAGTTTTACCAATATAAACATGGATAAAAAATCTCTATCCACCTAATTTTTTTTTAGTTATAAGGAACATCAGTTAAAACGGAGGTTTTTTTAATATTTTGCTCAATCTTGTAACTCTAAAATCCTCTAAAAAACCTCCATTACAAAGTGTTTTCTTTGTAGTACTTGCTATAAGTCTTTTGTTTTATCTTGAGATTTTATAGATATGCATGTACCTTTATGTTAGTTCTATATTATGAAATGGGAATAAAATGATTATTCATAAAAAAAAAAAAATTATTTATCATTTCATCTTGGTATTTTTGGACAAATCTATTTTATATTTAATCATGTTATTAACTAATATTTTTTTACTAGTTTTAAATAATAAATTGATTAATAAAATTCAACTTAGAAATGTTTATCAATTATTAATAATCTAGATTATATATTTATTTTATATTAGTAAAAAGATGTGTTGTTGAGAATTATTGCTATTATTAATAATTTAGATTATATATTTATTTCATATTAATAAAAAGATGTATAAAAATGTGTTGTTGAGAATTGTTGCCATGGAAGATAACAAGGAGTAATGATAATTTTCACTTACTTGAATTGGAATCAATTGTTCCCTTATTTTCATGCTATTATAATAAATATAAAGAATAGGTGTTTATAAAGAATAGGTGTTAGTATAATATATGCATCTCATTTTGTTAAACTTATCCAATAAACAAATGGAGTATTTCACTTAGGAATTGGGGGTAAACTTTTTATTTTTATTTATTTTTAGTTAAATTGTATTGATTTTTTTTTTCATATAAAAAAATAATTAAATAAATGGAGTAATTTACTTAGGAATTGGGGGCAAGGGATAAATAGTATTTTTTTTTATTTTTTGAGGTTAAATTGTATTGATTTTATTTTTATTGAAAAATTATTTTTTTATATAAAATAATAATTAAAGGAAATAAGTAAATAAGGAAAGTAACACTAATTTATAATAGCAATGGTGTTGTCCAGATATGAGAGAGGTCTTATAATTAATCGTTTTGGTACTCTAGCTATATAAAACCATCATATCATACCTTTCAGTTGGTGTAGATTTGGTTATGATGGTCCCATGGGGTTTTGGGCCACAAAACACCCTTTGTTACATGAGATATCCATGGACATCCATGGTACCAAAAAGAATCTATGGTACAATGAGTGTCAAGTTGGATATGATATAAGGCATCCTAAGTGATTTTGAACTTAGATTAGATAGTAATTTATGCTCCTAACTATATCCATGAAGTTAGGGAATTCCCTAAATAGGTTCCTCTAGGAGTCAAAATGAGTCAAATTAGTGATCAAGGAGAGGAGACCAAAGGGAGAATAGATACCTAGGGAACCCACCCTATTGTGACCAAAGGGAGAATAGATACCTAGGGAACCCACCAACCCACCCTACTGCTAGACATCCCAATGAGGCCCACATCTAGGAGAGGGTGAGAAATTCTCTAGCAAGCGATCCATCACATTGACACTAATTGAGAGAGATATCATATTCATTATAGACTAAGTTCCCTAGAGTTTTCCAACAAAAGGGTTATTGGCATATCAATCCTTGAAGAAGTGGAAGGTCTCACCTGAGGTACATTGCCAAGACTTTAGATGGTCCTTAAAAATTTATAAAGAATGATTGCAATCATTCTTACTTCTACTCTCTACTTAACAATGTGAGCATTCCCTTATATGGATATTTCTATTGCCATCACATTATCCACAAACATAACCATCCACTTACACAAAAATATACTACTTAATAATAATGAAAAAATACATTACAATGAAATAAACATCATTCACATATCACATTCACATAACACTTAAATTTTGAAATGAAACCAATAATTCATTAAAATTTATTATTAAAAACAATATCTCAACAAAACTTTTATTATTTTAACAATTTCAACTCAATATATATATATATATATATATATATATATATATATAATTCATTAAATAATTCACATATTTTTAACCAAATTGAAATATGAAGAAAACCTTTAGTCAAAATTAAACTTATAGCATGGCGGTAATGAAGCCTCTTTAACCCACACCCTACTAGTAAAATTAAATTATGAGACAACCCTCATCAGAAAATTATGAGACAAAGTTGTATCTTTAAAAGCATAATAAACATTTTCATCTTTAAAAACAATGTTAAAAATATATTACTCAACAATTACAAATGCCATGGAGGAAAGAAATGGAAAAATGATCATGAAAAACTCAAGAAAATAAAGTAAATACATGCCTCAAGTATCGCAAAATATTTTAGGAAAAGTCCAACAAAATCATCATTCACGTTGTAAAGAATAAGAATAAGTTCAATGAGATAATGAGAAGGCAAAAAGGAGAAAATGACCAAGTGAACTGGAGAATCTGGCAGTTAAAGTAAAGAGAAGAAGATACACAAGATATTGTACGAAAGCATAAGTAAACCAGAAAAGATGCTTAGAAGGATCAGCCGACAGGTCGAAAAACATTAAAATAGCATTTTTGAATGCATTAAAATTAAGATTAGTACCCTGTGTAATCTTTTAAATGTACAAATGGAACCCCAAAACTAGCAAAACTCATATAAAAAACATACAAAGAAAAACAGACTACGCAATTCCAATCGCCTCCTGCAATGCGCAAAGAAATTTGAGCTTGACCAATGATCGGAATGGTGGGGAATTTTAAGCTTTAGAATCGTTACGGCTTCCACTACCCCAATGTCTATTATTCGTTTAATTAGCCACTGTATTGAATACAGTGTATTTGGAAAGAATCACGAATTTAGACAATAGAACGTAACGTGCAAGCAAATTCGAAAAACAAACAAATGGAATAATTTAATTTATTAGGTTGAAAGGCGTATACCTCTTGATAATGGGCATAATTAATCACCTTTTAATTTAAAATTTTAATTTGATGGTTAAAATTGAAGATGTTGGCATATTCTTAGTCTTCCGGCCTATACCTATTGACAATGGGCACAATTAATCACCTTTTAATTTAATATTTTAATTTGATGGCTAAAATTGAAGATGCTGGCATATTCTTAGTCGTCCTCCCAAATCAATGAATATGATTTACTCTTCATAACTTCCTTGTATTTTTTAATGTATCAGTTAACATGTTTACTTTTTAACATTTACCTGTTCATATTAAGAAATTACTGTAGCACTATATGATTGCCACTTTTAAATGATTAACCTTTAAGATTACCAAGTTTGGATTTGCTCAACTGTAAGCGCTTTTCATTTTCTGATTGTAAGCACGTTTCATTCATTTTCCAGTGGTCAGTACATTTCATATTGGATCATCAAATTCCAGTTGTCCACGTATTTCATCATTCCAATTACAAGAAGAAGCTTTGACATCACCTTTCAACGTTTATGAGTGGCCATGCTAGTTTATCTATCGTTAACAAAGCCCACGTTCGTTCATTTACAGGCATTTAGCATATGGCATTTAAAAGACTTCAGCTGCTATTGCGGTATCGACCATCTCCAAGCATATTCTTTTCACCAAATTTCAATCAAACTTTGTTCTTCCAGGATAACATCTTCATCAGAGCCAATTCCATTAATTAAAAAAAAAAAACACACACTGTTCCACATCTTATAAGCGCATTATATTATAGAAGGAATCGCCACACTTGTTCACGTAATTACGTAATTACCTATAGCCTTGAATTTAACTATTCCATATTTATTTATTTTCAAGGATCATATATAAGTTCACGTATATGTATATATATATATATTTGCTGTCATGATTAGGAATCTTCTCCATTGAGTTTGTCCAGAACTGCAACTAACCCAAATACAAATGCTTGATCAACTCCCGGTTGCACTACAACGCTGTATATATCCTTAATGCTCCCCATCACATCTGTTATGGCATCATTCATTTTCACCTACAAAACATTCAATCTTAATGTCAGATTTATGGGCAGATTTTAATTAGAAGAGTCACCTCGAAGACAGACCTCATAACAGCCTCAAAAATATAGGTAAACGGACAGGCATAAGAGGATGAACATGGGTTTCTTAATATTGATATGAATTTGATATGAATTTCAGTAAAATTTAACATAAAATGGGGTAGAGCAGTAAAGATGTGGATTTTGGATTAAATCATTGAAAAATGGAGAGATCATTTACAAAACTCTTTTCATTTACAAAATATTATTACTATTAAATGAGTTATCACAACTAGCACAGCTACAAATTTGTGGTTGGTTAGGAAAGAGAAACTGTCTAGAGGTGGATCATAGTAAATTTTAAATATGATTAAGTAAAAGTAAAAAATAAACATGTAAACTGATGTCTTTATAATAGTGAGGAAATTAGTAGTTGAAATCACAACCATTGATTTATTGGGACTACTAAAAATATTCCATCAATATTTAATCTTGTTCATATAAAACTCATTAAATACTAAAAACCTATTAAATATGACCATAATCAATAGGTATACCTCTTTTGTCGTAATTAAATTTAAAAAAAAATTGTGATCCAATTAAACAATAAAAATTGTAATACAATTAAAAAATAGAAATTGTGATGCAATTGAAAAATATCTCTTTTCACATTTTTCTTAAGAAATACATTACTAAATATAATACACATAAATACCTCATAAGACTTCCACACAGTCCAGGCAGCTCTAGCTTTTGACTCTCTTGACTAATAAGAATGCAACACCAAGAGCAGCAATCCCCACATAAACAGGAGTGAGGTAGAGCTTGGATATTGGATGTATCAATGCATTTTTTTTAAATTGTGATGTATTTAAAAAATATGATACACTTCATATGTTTTCTTAGAAATGTTTATTACTAAATATTATATACCTAATAACATTATATATATAACCTAAATGAAAAGATCAAAGTGAGTTTCCATCGACGAAAAAACTAAAACAACATGAAAAACACTCTTTTAAATTGCCCTATTTTTCAGAGTGTTTGAAACAGTACTCATAAAAATCAAATCATCATTATATAACCGAGCAAACAGGGAATTACCTCTGCGACAATGAAATTAGAATCAGCATAAATACGACAGGCTCGTTCAGTGAAACTGCCTACAATCTCATATTCCAACCTCTTTCTATGGTTCGATGAATTAGTGAGCGAGACCTTAATGGGGTTCTTCTCCGAACAACTAAGGGTGGAGGCGGTGACCTTAAAAATGGGTTTCTCGACACCATCTATCTCGTCCCTAACGAAGCCCTGCCACTGCTTGTGAAAGCTGAACACCTCCACCACACCAACCTGAAAAGTGCATACATACATGCGATATTGTTATTATATATATATATATATATATATATATATACCAACTGCTTCTATTGTAAACAATTCTATACTATTTTGACATATTAAAAAACATTATGTGTCTGTAATTAATATAACCTTGCGTTTCACGGTGAGAATGGGCTTCCCTTCGCCGTCTTTAAGAACAGCTTGGTGTTTAACCATTAGACCGCATCCCTCCACTCTGAATACTTCGTTTCCTCCACAGTCCGTGACTACAAAGCCGCCGCCATTAACAGCACACGGCCTCTTCCTCACAAGGAAGGCTGTTTTTGAAGTAGAGCAGAATTGTTTGCTGACAACAGGCCGAATAATAGCATCAGTATTTGTAGTCATCCTTTTCTTCTCTGTCCTCTTCTGATCCAATACTTCTGTCATTTGCTACAATGGATTCAAGGGGATTAAATAGACGCCGACACATTTCATTTTTCCACGTCAAATCGGATAGCAAGAGACGTAAGGGACGTAAAGTAAAGTTGTGAGAATAACAAGATCTCTTTAACTTTTGGTGGGGACAATGCGATTGGTTGAGTACTGTAGGTATTGCGTATAAGGTTTGTCCTTGTCCCAGTTTTCTTAATGAAAAAGAATAAGGTTTCTCCTGGTTTTCATAATGGAAAAGTAACATGGAGGATTGGTTGGGTACTGTCCTTGTTTCTTATTGTATATTAGAGTGACGTTTCTTATGTTAATGCTTTCCTTACTGCGTATGAGAATGACGTTTCTCGGGTCGTTTTTAATGAAAATTAAAATGAGATTCGTCAGCCTGTATTATAGGGCGAATCCATGAACTAAATATAGGACGAATCCATGACCTAAATATATGACGAATGCATGAACGAATAAACTTTTGACTCCATCACGAAGTGGTAGGGAAACCTATGGTCTAAGCAGCAGAAAATGCGTAATAATAGACACATGGTTGCTTTTAATTTATAAATCTAAATAAGTTCGTATGCTTCAGACTCTATTTTCCGAATTGCTTTGTCAGCTGTGTTGAAGATGGAAAAATGTTTCATTAGTTTTTTAGTTTATGGTTTTAGATGGAAAAATGTTTCATTAGTTTTTTAGTTTATGTTTTTACTGCTAAAGAATGTATCATAATTTAGTTGTCAATTGATATTAGGATAGTTATTATTGGCTTTTTTTAATTTATATTCTTATAGCTAAAGAATTTATCATAATTTAGTTGTCAATTGATATTAGGATAGTTAGTATTGTCTTCTAGCTGCTTCAAAAAAAACCACTTCATTTAGAATAACTTGTTAGTAATTTTTAAGAGGCAAATTTTTACTTCTGCAAGTTTTAGATTTTGATTCTTTACCATGTTTCCTTACAACCATGGAAAACAACATCCTGCAACTTCTATGTTTTAGGTTTTCTTACCTCCAAAAAAACAAGTCCTTAACCAAACAAAAACAAGTTAGAATCATATTCAAAACTAATTCATAAAATATTTTATCTATAAAATATCATTAATATTTATAAATTTTATTTTTTTAAGTAATTAGTGAAAAACATTTGATTTCCATATTAATATTTCAAATTCCAGCTCTTCTCTGGACTCTTAAAATTGTACAACTTTCACAGGTCGCAATATTCTCACCATGAACCATGTTTAAAATCATCGCCATATCATGAAGTTCAGTTCTCGTGCTTCAAACGTTTGAGGTCCTGATTATTTGCTTTTCTCTTATTATTTATTTTTTAGAGGATTGATTATTTGCTTTTTAGCTAACTTATTTTTTAATAATTTTTTTATAATTCATTATAAGTTATTTTTAGTTAAGACATATTAGAATATTATATAAATTTAGATTTATTAAGTATTGAGAGGATCAAATTTTTTAAAGTGTGAATTTTTTTATCATTTAATTTTATATGAAATGTAAAAAAAAATTATCATTTAATTCCATATTATATATTAATTTCTTTATATTAATTGATAGAAAAAAATACATTTTGATAAATTTGATCCTTCTCAATGTTTGATAACTTCAGGTTTAAGATAAATTTACTTCTTAGTTTAAGTTTTTTTAAATGTTATCACATTATTTATTTTTTAATTATTTTTTTAAATGTTGTTACATTTTTTTATTTTTAATTAATTTTTGTGTTGCTTACTTAATAGGATTTTTCATTAAATAAATATAAAATAAAAATGGATTAAATCTATTTATTTTAATTAATTATTATATTTATCAAATTAAAATATACTTATTTAA
>ML784151.1:656430-678207 GCA_009831015.1 Picea engelmannii | reverse complement strand
ATATATATATATAATTTGTGAATCATCAATAAGATTTTAAAGAATATTTTATATTTTTATTAGATGAAATAGATTGATTAATTTAGATGAAAAAATAGATTTATGGGAAAAAAAAGATAAAAATATAAAAATAAGTTTATAAATATGTTTCTGAGTTAGATGTAAATTATTTAAAATCAAAATAAGAATGGTTGAGCATTAAAGTTAACTAACCGTTTAGAATGATGCCTTTCAATCTTATGTCAGACTCTAAAATAATAAACTAGAATAAAAATACATGACAAAATTTTAATCCATTACTGATAAAGAGATATTCAAAATCAAATAGCACATGATGAAGTATGTTTACTTTTATTTATTAGTAAAAACTAACTAAGTATGTTTACTTTTGTTCATTAGTAAAAAACAAAAATCAAGATATATGTATAGATTTATAGTTCTCATTATTCTATGTTTGCTAAATCCATGTCTCATTAATCTTGCTTGACTATTTATTACTTATAATTTTAGTTTCTATTTAATTAAGGATTAGTTATCTATTTATTTCATATTTGGAATGATAATTTTTTTTTATTTTTTTCATTAGTTGATTATCATCTTCTAAACTTTTTTATTTTCTTTCAATATTTCTTCATATCCAATCTATCTTTTGTTTTTCATGTTCTTTCAATATCTCTTCATTTCTAATCTATCATTTCAACTCTCTTAAAAACTTTTCATATATTTATGTAATTTTAATTTTCATTGGAACTTTAAATCTATTCTTCTCACATCATCTAGCCTTTTGTCTTCCCTCAAATTCTCTGTGCACTCACCATACACACTTCTATTTACAATGCTATTCTAATTCTTTCCCATGCAAATGTTATTCTAATTCTTTCCCATGCAACTTTAATGGTGTTACAAAAAAACTCATTTCTTTAGAATACTCCATTCTTCATATTTGTCCCATCCTTCATATTTGTCCCTCGCTACATTCTATAGTTTTTTCTTTATCATGATTATATTTCAACTTTTATTATATTTATTTATATTTATTATATTTGAACTTTTGTTTTATTTATTTATTATATTTATATTTATATTTATTTAAAATTGGGTGATCATATGTTTGGGTGAATTTATGAAGATGGGTAATACTTTTCTGTAAAATCTAGCTATGAAAAATTGAAGTTTTACATAATTTTTAAATTGAATCCCTCGAAACTCATATAAGCCTTGAATTTTGACCAGTAAAAAAAACAAATTGTAGGGAATTGTGTTGCCTCTAAAGATATTGATTTTATTTAATGTGTCAAATTTACATTTAATTAAATACTTATCCTTGAAAATTTCTAGAATAAAAAATTGTTCCCATTATCCCAATTTTTTTTCTAATTTTTTTTGGAAAACCTTTTTTTATTATTATTTTTATCAAATAATATTTGAATCCCATTTTATAAACCTTAGTGTTCTCGTCCACTTTTTTCTACTATTTACATAAATTGGAAATAAAAATTACCCTTTTGAAGAGGAGACATCCACCTAGATTACACATATTTTTTTTAATTTTTTGGTTGTGTATTTTGCTAAGCATCAACTCCATCACCTAAGATCAAAGAGATGAAGGGGTTTTAACCCCATAAGATATAGTTGTAGAAAATCCTACAATAAGGGGGCTATATTTCCAAATTTCAAATCCTTGATATAGCAATTTAGCTCAATTTAGGGTTTTTATAAAGCTCAATTAAGGGCTTAATGAGTATTTTCAAAATACCTCAATCAAGGGTTAATTAAACCCCCAATCGAGTTCCTTGTGGGTTAATAAAAGTAGCTTGATCAAGATAAAGGCCTTCATGGATAATTAAATGAGGACCTGCATCAATCTTTATAGCTTGATCAAGGGTTTACTTAAACCAATGGAACTCCTTCATGAAGGATTTTCCATGTCTATTAAGAAATCTCGATCAAGGGTTTATTTAAATGCTCGATAGAGATCTTAATAGCTCAATCAAATGATTAAAATTACCTCGATCGAGGGAATGATGAAAACTTTTTTCATGCTCTCATTTACCAAAAACTCTTACCTAGATTCATAGATTCACCCCTTTGCAAACTTCACCTCATATGCATTGTCAACAACTTTCCTCTTGATACTACATGGCATGATCTTCTTCACTTTTAGATTATTTTAAACTCCTTTGGGATAAACTCTTTCCTAATATGTACCATAACCACATCACTAATTGAAATACCATATGTCATGTGTGTATATGCACGCTCTGTATAATCCACACTCATATCATTTAATCATTGTTATACCTATGCCTATATATATACTCCACATGTCACTACTATATTTGGGGACAAAAAATTACATTTTTATGACATGATTTATATGTTTACACGTCAAAATTGTATCTTTCAAGAAAATCACCCCATTTTAATTTACATTAGGCTTGACATTGTTTTTAAAATGTCTCTATATTGACATTCCTTAAATATCTATGTATTGACATCCCTCATTACGAATGTTGATATGTCTACATTTTAGCATGTCGATAGCCTAACATTGTTGTAACATTCGAATGTTTGGGTGGTTATTTTTCGTTTTGACTAATAAGGAGATGGTGTTTTGGACTCTTCATCCTCGTGTTTCTCTCTTGTGTTGATGATTGGTTGTGATATACCTAGACATCTATGTGATTGCTTGGATTATGATGAGCAATGATATTTCTTTGTTGATGAATTACATAGCACTAATATTATTGATAACCGCTATATAGCATTGATGATCTTTAAAAATGATTTAGAATGGTTAATCCTTGTAACTATGTGGTTGATAATATTTCACTTTATTGAATAAAAACCATATTCATATACCTCCTTGTTATGATGCTCGTGATTTATGAGGATGATGATGTGTCATGTACATTGGTATTGTAAGAAATAATCTATTATAGGTTGAGACATTGATGGAAAGACATGGAAACATACTCAAGGGGAAGGGATAATGTCTCAATTAGGATAACCACCTATCCTAGAGATTAGGAAGCCTTGGGAAGGACAAAACTTGAGATATAACCACTAAATTTAATTGGGGTAAAAGGACTAAGGGGAAAGAGTCGTAACTTAATTTTACGTTATGCTTTCAATGCTTATAATTTCACTCTCAAACCTAGTTTTTCCCTTGTATGAAAAAGGGAATGGGCAAGAGAAAAATCTTGGAAATGATGTTACACTTGAGAATGATTACAAAACGATCGCGTACCTTAGGAAGTGTTGGTTTTCCTAAGAAGAATTGTTATGATATTTTACCATTTTTGCAAAAATTCTATGTTTCCAAATTGTGTGCTTAGTAGAGTAGATTATCAGTTGCTCTAACTTGGTTTGAATGGAATAAGAGGATAGGAGAGTACGATCCATTCATGGGTTACTAATGCTCATATTTTTCTTCGCTACTTGCAATATTTTTTGGGCCCTTGGGATACCACTATTGAGTGTGATTGTATGCACCAAGGGTGAGGGTGGTAGTAACATATTTATAGGGGGATGTCACTTCTAACTATGGTTGCGATCACTATGGGTGAGGGTGATAGTAAGACCCATGAAAACAATAACTCGAAGGGTTATAGGGGTGTTGTAGGCCAAGAGCCTCTCCATCACACTGATATTGATCAACTAGGAGTCTAATCCATGATAATCCTTTCAAAAATGTGAATTAACTATAGATATTTTTGTGTGCCTTGAATTTCCTCACCTCATTGAGATTAATCCATGCTCTGAGGGAAATACCTATGAAAGTATTTGCATTAATTGGATAGAAAATCAACCCTTAGATATGTTTTCCCTTTTTTAATTAATAATTACATAATTACATCATAGGATATTAGAGCATTAGATATGTTTTCCCTTTTTTAATTAATAATTACATAATTACATCATGGGATATTAGAGCATTGACTAAATCAACACTTGAAACTATAAAAAGCTGAGTACATGTGATTCACATTTAAGTTATGTTTTGTTACCATAATTTGATGTGAAATTGTTGTTGCACTATTGATTCTTCTCATGCCTTCCCTATTTTATTTATTTGTTGGTTTTATACCATGTTTGATTAGATCTCGGTGATTTAACTATGTAATAGTATTAAATAGAGAGAAAATGTTGATTAAGTAAGAGCCAACTAGGATGTTAGAAAGTGGTATCGAATTTTCGAGATTCTACAACTAGGAGCCTCTAGGGGAGATTAAATGAATGATGAATTCACCGATTATAGTGATTAGTTTAGGAACCTAAAATACGAAAAATATATAGGAGTGAAGATTGAAAATAGCGATGATATTTATACGGACTAGTTATCATTGCATTAACTAATTAATTGTTTCATGTTAACTATATTTATTTGTTTTTATTTCTTTTGAATTCTAGTTAATATTTTATTAGTTGATTTGTTTTCCTTACGTAGAAATAGTAATCCATTATTAGTTATCTTCTTAGAATTATTTAAACTCCTACTTTCCTTAGAGGTATAACCAATTATTTCTTGATTATTTAATATTTCATTAATCACAATCCATTTGAATATTTCTTTTAATATTAAAAAAATAAATCTAAGATTTCATAGAAATGGGACAAATAAACATAAAATCTTAAATGATTAATACTAGTTGGCACCCATTAACCGTGGAATTATAATAATTAGGGCATGTATATCATTGAATAAAAAGGAGAGGCACTTGCTTAATAGTACTCTTCTTTTTCACAAACCAAAAACCCTAATATTTTCAAAGAAATATTAATAAAAGTTAGAAATACATTTCTTTTATTGTTCTTGTTCAAAATAGTATATTCAACATGCATTCATTATTTTTTTCTTTAGAGTGAACATTCTATATTTTATTTCTATTTAGAAAAGACATAGGAATATGTGAAAAGACATAGGAATATTACATATGTTTAAATTCAACATTATCAAAAACATACATAACCCCATATTGTAGTGCTGAGGTCAATGCCAACCCATTAAGTTTGATTTGAAAAATTTAGCATATATAACTATGCTATCAACACTTATTCCATAATACAACACATTCAATTAACTATAAACAACCTAAAAAGGAGGATCCTTAAGATTTTAATCATATTTCCTCTCGAAGCAACACAAGCTCAATCTCATGTTCCCAATAGTAAGCATATAGAGTGATCCCTTATTGAATTATAGCAACCTCCTAAGAAACCAAGACAAGCCTTAGACCATGCAAGTAAATAGTAAGACCATGAGAAATAAAACCATCGTGTTGGTTGTAGAGCCTGATTATCTTCATGATTCAGAGGTCTTTGTTTCCAACCATGTTTATACCCCATGGAGACTTTACACCCTAGAAGAATGTACACTCCTCCACGCGGGGGAGTACAAGGAGAGGTTACCCCCCTGTGGGGTCCAGGGGAAAGAGGGCCCCTAGGAGGGGTTTGGGTGCAAATCCCCCGAAGAAAGAATTGGCTTGTAAATGTATATTGTAATTTTATAGTAAATATCGACCGTTCATTATAAGGTCATAGATCTGATGGTAGAAGTTATGTTAGGTTGTTTTTTCCCTAGACGGAAACCCTCTTTTATGAGGTTAATGTATTGCGGCTATGTATCATGGTGAATATTGTATTCTGTGTGAGGAGACTGTGAGAGAAAGAAGAGGAAGTTACAGCGGGTGTCTTGTAGGTTGTATCCCTTCGTTTGTTGGATAATAATAAAGGAAGGACCTGGAAATTTCTATGGTAGATGTAGCCCACAATGGGTGAACCACGTATATATGTGTCTCTATTCTATTGTGTATCTTTTGTGTTTTATTTCCGCATTTGTTTTATTTTATTACTCTGCGATCTTGTTTTTCTAACAACTAGTATCAGAGAGAAAGGTAACTCGCAGGAAAATATGGTTCCTAGTTCGAGTGGGAGCAATGATAGAAGATGGAAAGTTTAGGGTCGAGAAATTGAACGGCCAAAACTACCATTTATGGAAGATACAGATGGAAGATTATTTATATCAGAAGGATCTATTCCTACCATTAGGTGGAATAGTAAATAATCTGAAAGATATGAAGGATGAAGAATGGGAGATTCTTGATAGAAAGGCTCTAGGAACGATATAGTTGATCTTGGTAGGATCAGTGGATTTCAATATTTTGAAAGAAAAGACAACGAAGGAGTTGATGGACACATTGGCTAAACTGTATAAAAAATCCTCAGTTTCCAATAAGGTATTTCTAATGAAAAGATTGTTTAATATGAAGATGTTAGAAGGTGGGTATGTTGCAGATCATTTAAATGAATTTAATACAGTTACTAATCAACTAAATTCTGTAAAAGTGGACTTTGATGATGAGGTCAACGCTCTTCTAATCTTGTGCTCATTGCCAGAAATTTGGAATGACTTGGTCATGGAACGCTACATGTTTTGTATTGTTGGATGCCTTAAGGAAACCCCTTCCTTTAGAGGAAAGTTTAATCTGTACAAGTGGCTTGGCTTGGCTTGGGGATTCTCTACACCCTATATTGCTCTTGGTGAACCATCATAGTATTCTATTTCAGAAAAGGAATCCTTATATCATATTATGTTTGTATATCTTTCTCGGTATGCGTTAATGCTCTTTTTTACCTAATTTTTTTTTGGTTTTAATTGCACAGGTTGCCTGTTCCGGCACATAAGGGAAACCAGAATAGGTGGCTCCAAACGATGGTGTGACCATAGTTGCAGAGTTTCAATTTAAAAAAATTGGAGTAGAAACTGAGAGTTTTAGCAGGATATTATTTCCCCATAACTATCCTAGGGAAGACTTCTTCTAGAGTTTCCATTTCTATGGTGATTACAAAACTGTTAAAAAGAGTGAAAATAAAATCACAATTCATGCTGAAAATGAGAATAGACAGGGGTGGGCCACGTCAAGATTTTGGGGAACCTGGACATCCATAGACTATGTAGGTCGGGATGTACTTATGCTTGTAGGTAGGGCACTGAGCTTGAGAGAGGGCGTCTGAGAGTGCTTCAAACAACAGATCTAAATGTTGATGGATGGTTCTCTGGTCGTGCTCCTGCTCGTCCTGCCACTGTTGGATGTCAAAGAGAAGCTCCAAGTGCTCCGCTGCAAGATGAAACTTGTGGTGTGAGTCGTCGACAATACCGTCATTGCCTTTTTTAACATCGATATCGCCTTTGTCTTCAACACCGTCATTTCCTTTGTCAGCACAGTCCTTACCTTTGTCAGCACCGTCATTGCCTCCACTCGCACCAGCCTCGCTTGTATCTTCCCCATCTTTTGATAATTGCCAACTTGGGGAGATATCCTCCTCCACAATACAACCCCCTTCCCACCAGTGTAGCTAAAAGTCTCGGGAGGTGGAGGGGTTGAGAGTCTCGAGGGACTTATGCAAATGGAGAAGGCTCAGACCATGTTGAGAAGGTATCTTGACTTCTTCCACCTTCGTGCCTAAATGCTAAGGTGATGAAGGTGCTTCCTCCTTGACTTTGTTGGGTAGAGCCGAAGCGAGCTGGGATGGCTGAGGAGAAAGCTCAGTCAGGGATGGGGTTTCAGTTTTGGGAATGTGTAGAGGAAGCAGAGCTTGAGTCTAGGTAGAGGTGGGTAGGTTTTCCTCTTTTGGATTACACAGGGAGGATTGAGCTTTGTTGGAGGGTCTATGGGGTTCGCTAAAATGAGCTATCAAGGCTCTCTGAGAAGCTGTGAGCCGATTATCCCGAGTGTAGGCATTTTTGTTCCCCGTGGAATGCCTTGGATTGCCCCTATATCGGGGCATGGTGGGAATCAGGGAGTGAGAGAAATACTTGTCTGAGGGAGTGCGCAGGTCGCCCAGGAGGTAAGCGAAGAGGCTAGGAGGGCCAAGAAGCACAAAACAAAGATGAAAGTTAGCAAACATCTCGAGAGAACAGGCGCCTTGGTCATTTTTTAGGCCGATGAGTGTCATTGAAGTCCCTCCCATCACCATTGAAGGCTAACGGGACTAGTATAAGCCTCTAGTACTAGTGGCCTGGCTAGAGCGCTCCTCCATGGGTGTCCGCAAGCACACTAAATTAATATCCCCTATGATGTATTCCATGGGGAATTAATATCATCGGGGGTGGTGGATTGGAGTAATAACTCTCCCTGCCAGCTGCTCCTACCACCTGTCTCCCCTCTCTCGCCACTTGTCACCCCATATGGGTGATAATTATTTAAGTTATTATTATTATGTTTATTTTATATTAAACTAATATTTGAAAATGTTTATTTTCAATCAATTATACAACTCTAGATATTTTATAATTATATAACTTTATATTTTTATATAATTATCTAAGTTATTATTATTATATATTTTTTATATATTGAAATAATATTTGAAAATATTCATTTTCAATCAATTATACAATTTCGGATATTTAATTATATAATTTGAAATGTTTAATAAACTTTCATATATAATAATTTTTTAATAATTAAACTTTAAATATAGATTAATAATTTTAAAATTTAAAAATATCTCAAATTTAAAAAATGAAAAATAATGTTTATTGATATTATTAATTTAGGAAAATGACAAATAACTGGGATATCAACCACTTTTTTAATGTGATTGTGCTGATTTATTTATTTGTCCTTTAATGTTGTATATATCCTTCATGCTCCCCATAACATGTGTTATGGAATCATTCACTTTCACCTACTCAGCGTTCCAGCTTAATGTCAAATTTATGGGCAGATTTTCATTACAAGAGTCACTTCAAAGACAAACCTTATAACAGCCACAAAAATATAGGTAAAGGGACAAGCATAAGATGATGAACATGGGTTTCTTGATCAGTGAAATTTAACATAAAATGGGGTAAAATAAAGATTTTGATTTTTGTTAAATCATTGAAAAATAGAGACATCATTTACAAAACTTTTTTGTTTTAAAAAATATTAATACTGAATCATTATAATTAAATTAAAAATAAATAAAAATTGATATAATTGAGAAATAAAAATTATAATATAATTAAGAAATTGAGAATATTAAAAATAAATAAATATTTTTTTCACATTTTACTTAAAATTAAATATACTAAATACTGTACACCTAACATTTTATGAGGAGTTTTACCCACTCCCAGTCCACGAGCTAGTTCTTAGAATAACTTATTCAGAGAGAGGATAGTGGGAAAATGGAGAAGCTCATTATCAAGTTGAACATGAAAAAAAAAATAAACTACAAAAATCAATATGTAAAACATAAAAATAAACTACAAAAATCAGTATGTAAAACATAGACTATTATTAACCTAATAGAGGTTAAATTCATTTTCTTTCTTTCTTTTCTATAACCTTGCATTTCAGATGAAAATAAGAACAACTAGGTGTTTAACCATTGGAAGGCATCCCTCCACTCTAAATACTTCGTTTCCTGTCCGTGACTACGTGGCCTCTTCCTCACAAGGAATATTGTTTTTGAAGTAGACCAGAATTGTTTACTGACTACAGGCCGAACAATAGCATCAGTATTTGTAGTCATCTTTTTCTTCTCTGTCTTCTTCTCATCCAATACTTCTGTCATCTGCTACAATGGATTCAAGGGGATTAAATAGACGCCGACACATTTCATTTTCCATGCCACACATCTGATAGCAAGAGATGTAAGGGACGTAAAGTAAAGTTGGGAGACATTTCATTTTTCCACGTCAAACCTAATAACAATTGACGTATGGGAGGCAAAGTAAAGTTGAGAGAATAACAAGATATCTTTGCCCATGTGGTTCAAGTCCTACACTTATTTTCTCAACATCAACTCTTTTTGAAATAGTCTAAATGTATCTTTGGAACCTTTAAAGTAGAATATCTAGGCCATATTCTTGGTAAGAATGGTGTACATCTCGATTCTAAGAAAATAAAAAATTATTGGCAGCTGCTTAAAAGTTTAAAAAAAAGTATGTGAGGTTTACTTGACATTATAAAAAGTTTGTTAAAATGTTTGTTCAGAATTACGGAAAAATTGCAGCCACTTAAGAAGAATGATTTCAGTTAGAATGAGGAGGTTGATCAATCTTTTCTAGATTTGAAAATTGTCCCAATTCATAAAGACTTTTTCTTTTTGAGTGTGAAGCATAGGGGAAAGGCTTAGTTCTTTATTAGTTTTCACTTTATTAGTTTTCACTAGTAAACAACTTTTTGAGAGACACTTGGGAAAATTCATCTATGAAAAAAAAAATTTGGTTATTTTGTATGTTATAGATATCTAGAATCTTTACTTGGTAGGACAATAATTCCAAAATAAAATTAATCATTATAGCCTCAAGTATTTTTTGGAACAAAGGATTTCATCCCCTTAGCAACAAAAGTGGTTAACAAAAATGTCTAGCTATAATTATGAGATCATTTACAATGGAAAAGAAAACATGGTTGTTGATTCTCTTTCGAGTAAATATAAAGAAAAAGGGTTATGCTTTTCACTCTCTTTCATTTTAACTAATTGGTTAAAGGAAGTTCGACAAGAATGGTTCCAAGATCCCAAAGTTTCTCACATCATCCAACAATTGCAACAATACCCCAATGCATCTCTGGGATACACTTGGAAAAATAAGGATCTTTGCTACAAAGGTCGCATGTATTTGCACAAAAAAATACCACTTTAAATCCATTGTGCTCTGTGAACTTAATGCTTCATTGGTAGCAAGGAATTATTGCTTTCCCAAAACATACGGATGGATCAAATGTTTTACTGGGAAGGCATGAAGCAGGACATCCTCACTTTTGTGGTTGAATGTAATACTTGCCAATGCAACAAGGGAGAAACAATCAAAACTCCATGCACATTAAAACCTTTCCCTTGACCAATATCTCTATGGAATTCATTGTCGGATTATCATAATTTAGCAATAAATCAGTCGTCATGGTTGTGGTTGATAGTATTTCCAAACATGATCATTTTTGTTCCCTCCAAGACTCATTTGCATCTTCCATGGTGGATCAAGTTTTCATGGACAATATCTTCAAAATCCATGGAATGGCCCAATCTATTATCTTTGACCGTGATCAAAATTTCACAAACAATTTATAGTAATAAATTTTCATCTGTCAAGGCACCCAATTGCATCTCGTCATTGCCTGTCATCCTGAGACTAATGGTTAAAACAAAGTTGTAAACAAGTGTTTGGAATCATATTTGATCTACTTCGCATCTGAAATCCAATCTCAATGGGTTCAATGGTTACCACTAGTTAAGTGGTGGTACAATACATCTTACTATGGTGTTACTTGCTTGACTCCCTTTGAGGCGATCTATGGTCAAAAGACACCCTCTGTATTATCTTATTTTCTCGATGTATCAAAGGTTTAGGAGGTGGAAAGAATCCTTATAGTTCAAGCTAACATTGTACACACCCTCAAAGAGAATTTGGTCATGTCTCATAATTACATGAACAAACAATTTGATCAGTGTTGTTCCAAACACCATATTTTTGAAGGCGATCAGGTGTTTCTTTGTCTCCAACCATATAAGCACACTTCCCTCAAAGTTGATCACTACTATAAATTTTATCCAAAGTTTCATGGCCCTTATAAATTCCTCAAGCACGTAGGGCTTGTGGCTTACAAGTTATCCCTTCTTAGTCACTCTAAGATCCATCCAGTTTTTCATGTTTCTTTCTTAAATAAAGTTATTGGAATCAAGTACCAAATTCAAACTAGTCTCCTGGAACTGGATGAAGAAGGTTCCATTTGATTGCAGCCATAAGCAATCCTATCCCAACATGAGCATCGTCTATGTCAGCACATTATTCAAAAACAAATAGTGTAGTGGAAGGGTACACAACCTGAGGATGCCACATATGAGTAGGCCACCCTTCTGCAATAGTTTCCAATCTCAGGCCTTAAGGACAAGGTTTTTATTTAAGGGGGGGGGGGAATGTTAGGATCCTAACCTCCTATTGTAGCCACAACAAGCCCCACATCTCCTTATCCCTCACTAGCCAAATAAATGGATCCCCTGCTAGTCCTTATAATATTAAAAATGCCTAACCTTACCTAAAATTGGTGTCACCTATTCTTCCCTGACTTAACTAAATAAAAGAGGAAATTATACATAAGCACTTAGTTAAATAACATGTGACAAGACATCTTTCCAAATCTAGTAACCAGTGTATCTTTAGTATCAACCCCTTTGAAAGTCCCTAATTGAATGTTATGTTAGTACCCCGAAAACAATATAATCATGTACCATATTTCCCAGTGGATGGTGGAAGCTAAATAGTTAGCATATCCATTATGGTGATGCATCCTGGATTACTAATTTCCCCTCGATTATTTTTCTAGTTAGTTAAATCTATGATCAGACAGGAATAACATTCTCTCCCCATTATATGGATGTTCATTCTTGGCGATTCAAAGTTTGGAATTTAAAGCACTTCATTTAGAGGCCTACCCTTCCTTGTTATATGAATTCATCTTTCCCAAATCAAATAATATGGGGTCGATCTTCCTTAGGGTCGACTAACCACTGCTTACCTATAATGAAATTCATTATCATTATCCTATGTCTATCTGGTCATAACAATTACAGAGATCATCCACTCAATCTGTGATACTCCTAATGATAAAAAAAAGTAAAATGGGGGGGAGATTTATTTAGGAATATCTCTTATCAACCTGGACTCCCTAAACATGTTGGATAAATCACAAGGTTTGATACCACCCCTTACCTGAATAAAAAACCCAAAACCTCACTCCATTTAACAAGGTCGAAACTAAAAGAGACCAGGGTTACACTCTCTCATGTCTCTAATCAATTTAAATAGGCAAAAAGGTCCTACTGTGTGACAGATCGATGGACACCCATGTTGATAAGTAGGTGTCAGTCAGATTAGTTGATGTGAGCATAAATGGGAATTATTTTTTATTTTTATAACGATGCACACACGTTTTCCTCTGACTGCATAGAAATGAGAAGATATCCTTTCTTCCTGAGTAATATGACATATTATAATGCAGAAAGAAGTCACCCGTAATAGGATGTGGAGGATTAAATTCGACAAACTGAAGAACACCAAGATTACCTACGGAGGAACATGATTATTCAAACCATCAATACACAAGTCCTCTCACAGATTCAGAAGGACCCTTAACAGGGATAGTTTTTTGGACTTTTTCTATTGGCTCGCACCTACGAGAACGTGGTAGTTTGTTAAAACTCTATATTATCCACACATGTACAACACTCAAAGGATGCATAGTTGCAAACACTACCTTGAAAGCATGTGCATGCCCCTACGGAAAACTCAAATAAGCCTAATTTGTGAACTTCCAAATACCCATGATCCCACATGTCACATAAATTTCCATATAGATCCCTCCATTGTGGACCCCACCCTTCACAATGTCCAAAGATGTAGACCTGTTTACCGCAAAAGTGGTCACACCCCTAAACCTATCTCACCTTCACATAGCTAATAGAAAACTCTAAGAAACCATGTAATCGTATAAATATTGTGCCATGAGAGAAACCTGTGAAATGTTTGTTCGGAAGACTCACCCACAAACCCACGGACCGCATGCATAATCCATTGGGGAGAATCTTCATGAGAAATCGCTTGTAGGATTTCTTTTTTTTCTTTTTTTTTTGGCCTAAATACAGTGGAACCTAAAATCATGTAATAATGAAACCCCACAACCTGCGAACTCATCAAGTAAACTCCCATACATTACCTCTAACTCCCTATCCATCAACCTGCTCTCATACCCGCAAATCTACTCATGCAAATACATGCCACCAACCTAAACATAGTCAATAGATGACAAGACTTCTCCCATACGTGTATCCCCAAACCTGACCTCTCACACATACAAGATCCTTGCATAATTGAATAAATACAACAAAGTATAGGGAATTTTAGATAAGTGAAGGACAAATTTAGATAAAAATTAGTTATTATTGTATGATGGATAATAATTGCTTTGTATTTTCATGTATCAAAAGACTAATGGAAAAATCGGCCAAGAAAGTAGGCACAAATTGTCACACTTAAGACTTAAACATATGACATCCATATCCCTGCTCACACGAAGCATACAGGCTACGAATATTGGATGATTTGGGGAAAATGACAAAGAAAAGGGAAAATATAGATCACCATCACATGCAAGATCATACAGAACCTAGGTGATGAATGACAGATAAGTATGTTCTAAACTAGAATATTCAAGTAGGATAGTGTTAATGAATTCTTTCCTCATCATCACACCTTAGCAGAGATCAGCAGAGAAGTTATAAAAGGAATAAAAAAAATAGGGAAAAAATCATTATTTGGAAAATACATGGGTAGAGAGAGAGTTATATTAGCCAAGAAAGTAGGGAAAATACACTCCTTAATTGGGTTATTTACAGTCGGAGAGACTTTCAGGATTTAGTATAGTCAATCCAATGAGGAAATTCACTTGTTTTCACTAGCAGTAGAGTACCTGTCAACATGATCTGGATTATTTTTTGGCACAAAATGAGAGTTGAGATATAATAAATAAATGTACAGAGATATGTCAGATATCTAATAATATAACAGATATGTATCATAGATATAACCATAAACACAGAGATACAGTAATACATAATTTCTATTAATGAATGAAATGTACAAAACTGTAGAAATACAGAGTGAAAGGCTCACTAGAATGGTGGCATCTTATCTCTGAGAAGAGATGTGATGGCTACGCTCATTCACATGAAGATGGTGATTTTCACAATGAGGCTCCAAAGGAATTTTTAACATAAATAAAATCCAAAAACACTAACCCCGGAAGATGAAAAGCCAACAATTTTGTGGACCCCTCTTTGGGTAGTTTGGTGTATCAACTTCTTGGGGGTGTAACTTTGGCATACTATCTCCAGTTGGGGCGCACTATAACTTGTTGGAAAGGTATCAATGAGGAGATTCATTTTGGGGTCTCAATTAGAGCCTTTGTCTATATTTGAGGTTCCCTATCATGAAAAGACATAGTTTAGGACCTCAAAATGGCCCTAGAAGTTTGGGACACGCAAAACTGCTAAAAATAGTAAATTTCCAACAAACTTTTTTGAGCCAGTTGGAATAGGTGGGTGGCCACTACTATCCACCTAGATCAATCCTCCCTTATTAGGAAGAAATGGTCTCCATTGTGTTGATTTCCCAGGGGAGAGGGAAAATCATTTGTTGAATCTCAATCTTGGTTAGCTTATTTTCTTGCTGGAGAAATTGTGATGCTTATCCTGTTGAAGACTATCACGAACCTATTGTTGGTAGGGTTGAATCTTGGCTTGTCTGGGCAGTGTGTAGGTACCATTGTAGGTGAAGAAACAATATCTTATTTCTCTGTTGAAATATGCTTCTGTTGGAAAGAAAGGTCTTGGGCCAAGGCTCTAGTGGTTGCAGTTTCCTTTTGTTCATGTTTTGAATAGATTTTGAAGAGGATGAATTTTTCAATATGAGAGATTACCTTGCGACACCGTTTTGGTGGGTTATTAGTCGCAACTACCTCTGGTATCTTGTAGAGATCACCCTCGAGAGTAACAATGAAACTACAAGGTCGAGACACATAAATAGGATGTCGCTTCCAAATATATGGCTGGCCCAAAAGAACATCACAAACATCTAGCATGGAAACATTAGATAATACCTCATCCTTGAGTAATCAACATTGTTGGCTGACACAAATATCTCATCCATAGAGAAGCCACCCAATGTTGTATGGTTGCGAGTGTGGTGTTGTCTACAATCCCAATTGTTTGACGACCTCTGCTAAGATGAGGTTCTTTTGGCTTCTGCTATCAACAATAAAATGCAGCGAGGTCCCCTTCAACCACATTTGTGAATGAAAAAGGTGCTCCACCTCTTCTGGATCTACTGGTTCTTCTGGTTGAATTTTTGCAGTCGCGACAGTAGCAGTGGGGTCTGCATCGATGATTTGTCTTCTACCATTATTTTATGAATCAAGTTTCGACTCCGTTTCTTTGATCTCGACCACCAATGATTTTTTGGAGAAACATTCGTAAGTGTTGTGCTAAGCTATTTTATGGAAATCGCACCACTTTCCAGTGTCCTTCTTCGTATTTATGTTACCCTTCTTTTCCTGTGGCTTGGACTTGTTTTCTAGAGGCTGGTTGTTAGGGTCGTCTTTACCATAATTTGGTTGTTGCGTGTTTGTAGACCTGGACGTCCATTTGTTCTGGTGCCTAAATTTATTCTCAATTTTGATAGCATATCAACAGGTAGTTCCCAGTGATGAGATGTCCAGGAAATCCATTTCAGTTTGGATGTACCTATGCAGATCCCCACGATATTTCAAAACCAGATGTCGCTCAGAGTCTTTGATACCCAAATTGGTGTGAAAGGTATGGAAATTATTTGTGAACTCTAGAAATTTTTGGCCCCTCTCTTGTCGTAGTGTGGTCAATCTCATGTACTGGTCATCATAGTTACCAACAAGGTAGTATTGATCCTTGACTGCATCCACAAAAAAATCCCATGTGGGATCGGCCCCATATATTCCACACTCCTCTGTGGAAATTTTCTCCCAGTAATTTTCCCACCAATGTTTGACATGGGGGAGAGCCTTAAGGAGTGTCAAGGTGATCATTTCCCTATCAAAAAAATTGTGAAAAGGGAAATAACCTTCTAAAATATTTAACCATTTTCTAGGGCATCCACATCTATTTGACCTTCAAATACGGGAAATCAAAATTAAATTGTACCTTGAAAGGAGAGGTTCTTCCAAAGTGGTTGGTTAATGAAGATGTTCCTACTATTATCAAAAAATGTTGAAGGATGTGGGAAAAATTCTCCATCATGTTGTCCCTTTGTCACGTGGAGATTTCTCAAGCAACAGATTAATAATATTCTACTCCATCATTTTTCTTTTATTTCTCCATGGAGTGTTTCTTGGGCATGTGAGAGTGATTTTCCTCAATATATACAAGCTCGAGACCCAACTTTATATACTCGGACCTCTTCAGGGACATGCACTGAAAAACAATCAAGAGCAACCTGCTTTGATACCATTGATCCAGATTATTTTTTGGCATGAAATGACAACATAGATATAATAAAGAAATGTGCATAGATATATCAGATATTCAATAATATAACATATATGTATAAGAGATATAACCATAAACACATAGATACAGTAACACAAAATTTCTATTAATGATTGAAATGTACAAAACTGTAGAAATACAGAGTGAAAGACTCGTTAGAATGGTGGCATGTTATCTATGAGAAGAGATGTGACAGCTTTGCTCATTCGCATGAAGATGGTGATTTTTACAATGAGGCTAAAAATGCCTTTTTAAAATAAATAAAATCCAAAAACCCTAACCCTGGAAGATGAAAAACCAACAATTTAGTGGGCCTTGCTTTGGGTAGTTTGGTGTATCAACTTCTCGGGGGCGTAACTTTGGCATACGATCTCTATTTGGGGCACATGAAAGCTCGTTGGAAAGGTATCAACGAGAAAATTCATATTGGGCGCTAAATCAAATCCTTTAATGATCATTGAGGTGCCCGATCATAAAAATATGTCGTTTAGGCCCTCAAAATGGCCCTAGAAGTTTGGGACCCGAAAAACTGCTAAAAATAGTATATTGCCAACAAATTGTTTTGAGTAGGTTGGAATATGAGGGTGGCCACTGATATACACCTGGATCACACCAGATAAAGCAAAAGGTAGGTAGAGATATGGCATTAATACATAGTTCAAGCTAATTCTCATTCGGATAAGAAAAAATAGCTAAGTTAGAACCTTGTTGTAGGAAAGAAATGACAATTCAGAGTTTGACAACTATTGATTGTATTTCCAAAATTGTAAGGCTAGGAAGAATGATTTCATCTTCTTCTCTATCAACTGGTCCCCCTGAACCCGCATTGCAGGTCTGTGGTCAATGAACATATTCAGTTGTAGTTGGTCATCATCTAGACCAAATTTTCAAGCGCAAAGCCCTTCACCCCCAAATATTTTTAGTTTCTCACCTTTTTGAGGAGCACCATAGTAGGACGAAATATTATATAATGATTTATTCTAGCTCCAGAAAATCCAAATGTACTGGGAATGGGCAGAGTAGGGAAGTTGTAACCAAACAATCATGTAATTAGGAATTCCAATGGTCCACACTCAGATACATAGGAAACACAATGTAACATAGTAAATGGGGAACTAGAAAGTTGAAATTGGGTGTTGTATAATTCTTTATTGAACTCAAAGATGGATATGAAATCTCTTTTCTTGTCATTGTATTCCTAAAAATGAATTATTTATTTAGAGGATAATAGAAAGAAATTTCATGATTCATTTATTCAATATTGCACTGGTGTTGATTGTTTTATGCAAATGTTTTAGTTTTTCATTTTTTTCAATTGTTATTTGTAGACAAAAATTGTAAATGAATTATGAATTCAATTATAGGATAATGCTTATGAACATCTATATACTAACAAGTATGTAATATGATTTAACTTTGTAAAACTATAACTATTTCTATTTTGCATAGTGAATTATAGACCTATAATTGATCCTCCTACTATTAGGTAGGAATGCAACTCCTCTCAGAAATAGAATTGCACTTGCATATTAGAATAGACATGCATTTATAAGTTTTTTAGCCTATCTCTTATGGAAAGTCTCTCTACAAGGAGAAATTAATTTAGTTAGTAGTAGTGAGGTCCATATACTGATGGAGGTTGATATTCAAATGAGAACGGGTCTAATTTGGGACCTGTCATAAGGAAACTCTCCCTCATGTCGATGCATAGAATTTGTTTACCGTGTCAACACCTCCCTAACCCATCAGGTAGATAGAATAATATGTTTTGATATGTAATAAAGGTATTCATTTGTAAAGCATTCCTATGTAATAACGTGAACATGTCTAATGTATTATCATTTGAACATACATTGTCATTGTGCTTACTATTTTGTGTCTTTCTGTTATTTATTTTGGTAATAATCTTGCTACTTCTCTACATATTTCCTTCAAGTAGCTTACACATATTGGTTGCATTTGATTATTGTGGAAATTTACATTGTCCCATTTTATATTACGATGGGTCAGTTACTCATATATAATAAAAGGAGTTTCTTATTTTATTACACTCTCAAATGTTGTAAAATGTTGCATTAATTAATATATGGATTATTTACATTGTTACAATTTTTAGAGGTGTAATCCATTGGATAATGCATTAATGCAATCATTAAATAAACATTATTATAAAAAAAATTGATTTTGAGATGATTAATTGAAAATTTGTCAAAAAAGACAATTAAAATATATACATATCATGCAATGTAGAGCTAAAATTGAGAAAAAACATCTCTTTTAAATGACATAACTTAAGATTATATTTATCATTTTCAAATATTATGGTTCTCATGATTACAATAATATATGCACCAATTCATTACATATTATACGAACACCAGTGTGCCATAAAAAAAATGACCTAGTGTGAAATATTTATACAAGCATCACTGCATGAAACAAAACATATGAATATGTGCGTACAAAAACCTAAAAAGCACATGTGTTTCATACAAAAAAAAAAGGTGGACTAATGATAATAATTATAAGAGAGTATGTGATTTGTAGCTTTTTGTAAGCACCAATGCATTTTACTTAGCAATGTACTTTTGCATTTTACCAATACAAACACCAATAAAACAATCTCTACCCACCTAATTTTTTTTAGTTATATGGAACATTTGTTAAAACCTCCACTAAAACCTTTGCTACTAATAACAAAGATTGCATTAGAGGTTTTTTTGAATTTTTTTCCCAATCTTATAATGCAAATCCTAAAAAAAAAAAAAAAACCTTGGCTATAAAGTGTTTTCCTTGTAGTGCTTGGTATAAATCTTTTTTTTTTTTATCTTTTGATTTTATAGACATGCATGCACCCTTATGTTAGTTTTATATTGTGAAATAAATGGAAATAAAACGATTATTCATAAAATAAATTGTTTATCATTTGATCTTGGTATTCTTAGACAAATCTATTTGGTATTTAGTCAAGTTATTAACTAATCATTTTTTTTACTAGTTTTAAATAATATATTGATTTATAAAATTTAACTTAAAAATGTTTATGAATTATTAATAATCTAGATTATATATTTATTTTTTTTACTAGTTTTAAATAATATATTTTAAATAATATATTGATTAATAAAATTCAACTTAAAAATGTTTATAAATTATTAATAATCTAGATTATACATTTATTTCATATCAGTAAAAAGGTGTGTTGTTGAGAATTATTGTCATTCAAGACAATAAGGAGTAACGATAATTCCCACTTACTTGAATTGGAATGGATTGTTTCCTTATGAAATTATTTTCATGCTTATTATAATAAATATAAAGAATAGGTGATAGTATGCATCTCATTTTGTTAAACCTATCGAGTAAAAAAAATTGAGTAATTCACTTAGGAATTGGGGTAAAAGATAAATAATATTTTTTTAATTTAATTTTTATTTAAAAAATATTTTTATTTTATATAAGAGAACAATTAAATAAATGGAGCAATTCATTTAGGAATTGGGGTAAATAATATATATAAGGGAACAATTAAAGAAAATAAGTAAATAAGGAAAGTAACTCTAGTTTATAATAGTAATGGTGTTGTCGACATATGTGATAGGTCTTATAATTAACCTTTTTGGTACTCAATTTATATAGAACCATCATATTATACTTTTTTGTTTGCATACTGTGGATTTGGTTATGATGGTACCATGGGATTTTGGGCCCCAAACAACCCTTTGTTACATGAGATATCGATTGACATCCATGGTACCAAAAGAAATAGATGGTACAATTAATTCCAAATGATCAAGAGGTTTTAGGATTCGATTCAAGTTAACTTTGTAAATAGCAATTCCTTAAGAGGTTTAGGTGGTATGGATATGATATAAGGCATCTTAAGTGATCATGGACCTAGATTGAATAGCAATTTATGCCCTTAACTATACCCATGAAGTTAGGGAATTCCCCAAATGGGTTCCCCCGAGAGTCAAAATGAGTCAAACTAGTGATCAAGGACATGAGACCAAAGGGGGAATAGAGATATAGGGAACCCACCCTAGTGCACAGGCATCTTAATGAGGCCCACATCTGGGCTAGGGTGAGAAACACTCTAGGAAGTGATCCATCACATTGACACTAATTGAGAGAGATATCATATTCATTATAGACTAAGTTCCCTAGGGTTGTCCAACAAAGCTGTTATTGGTGTATCAATCCCCGAAGAAGTGAAAGGTGAAGTGGAAGGTCTTAGGTGAGGTACATTGCCAAGGCTTTAGATGGTCGGTAAAAAGTTATAAAGAATGATTGCAACCATTCTTACTTCTACTCTCTAGTTAACAATGTGAGCATTCCCTCATATACATATCTCTATTTTTATCACATTATCCACACATTTATAGCACAAACACAACCATCCACTTACAACAAATATACTACTTGACAATAATGAAAAAATGCATTACAATGAAATAAATATCATTAACATATCACATTCACATAACACTTAAATTTTGAAATGAAACCAATAATTCATTAAGATTTATTATTAAGAACAATATCACAACAAAACTTTTTATTGTTTTAGCAATTTCAACTCAATACAATGTCTAAAGAATAATATATATATATATATATATATATATATATATATATATATATATATATATTATTCTTTAGATAATTCGCTGAAATACTCTAATACATATTTTTAATCAAATTGAA
>ML784151.1:643723-656333 GCA_009831015.1 Picea engelmannii | reverse complement strand
TATATATATATATATATATATATATATATATATATATATATATATATTATTCTTTAGACAATTCGCTGAAATACTCTAATACATATTTTTAATCAAATTGAAACATGAAGAAACCTTTGGTCAAACTTATAGCGTGGGGACAATGAAGCCTCTTTAACCCACACCCTAGTCAGAAAATTATGACAACCCTCATCAGAAAATTACTAAACAAAGTTGTATCTTTAAAAGCATAATAAACATTTTCATCTTTAAAAACAATGATAAAAATATATTACTCAGCAATTACAAATGCCATGGATGAAGGAAATGGAAAAAAGATCACGGAAAAAATCAAGAAAATAAAGTAAATACATGCCTCAAAGATAAAAACATATTACTCAACAATTACAAATGCCATGGATGAAGCAAATGGAAAAATGATCACGGAAAAACTCAAGAAAATAAAGTAAATACATGCCTCAAGTATCACAAAATCTTTTTACGAAAAGTCCAAGAAAATCCTCATTCACGTTGTAAAGAATAAGATAACCTTAGGAAGAAAGTTCAATGAGATAGTCAAAGGCAAAAAGGAGAAAATGACCAAGTGAACTAGAGAATCTGGCAGTTCAAGTAAAAAGAAGAAGATACACAAGATATTGTACGAAAGCAAAAGTAAACCAGAAAAGATGCTGAGAAGGATCAGCCGACGCAGGTCGAAAAACAAAAGGAGAAGTAAACCACAGCTGGTATTGAGAAGGATCAGGGGAATCAAGAAAAAATATAAGAGAAATCGATTAAAGCGTTGGAGAAGGATTTAAACAATAATAACTTTAACGAGTTCCTTGCTATATAAAATTACTTAGTAATAAGCTTTAAAAACAAATTTTCGGAGGCCTCTCCGTTGTTACAAGATATGATTGCACTAGCAATTTCCACTTATAAAAATTACCTTGTGAAAAATCTTGGGGACAAATTTCCCACGGCGATTCCATTGCTACGAGATAAGCCTCTCAACCACACAGACATATGAACAAATTCGATATAAATGACACAAGTTCTAGGCGGATTCATTGAATTGGCATTATAAAGAATAGATATTTTTTCCTTAAAATGATCACCATCAAAAGATAAGAGTCCTTGAAACCCTTGTTAAGTATTCAGACATAGACATTTGTATTTATTTTGAAACAAACACGATTAATGTTTGTTGTTGTTGACATGGATGAGTTGTATCATTTTGACATGGCTTCCAAAAGTCTAGAAACAAGAAGGAACCCATCATTGAGTTGATCCCAAACAACAAGGAGTTAGATCTAGAGATAGACATTGGCAGTCTAGGGCCAACATATGCTAACATGAAGTGATGCATGGAAATTGACATAGTCTTTAGGTGGGGAGATATGTACTAGATGTTCCATGAAGAGACATATCCTTAAATTCCACTCCTCCCTGGAGAGACCAATATAGATGGATTATACTAGTATATAAAGCACTCTTAGTTACATAAGGTCGCCACACATCTTGTCACGTTTTTCTATGAAAAGACCATCTCCTCGCTCATTAGTTGGATCTACATTGATAACAGGATTATCTAAGACATTGTCACGTTTTTCTATGAAAAGACCATCCCCTGGTTCATTAGTTGGATCGACATTGATAACAGGATTATCTAAGACATTGAAAGGAAGGCCATTTCTTCATTCCATGCTTCTACCCTAGATATATATTATAATTTCCCTACAATAGACGTTGATATTACTAATGAGTGGATGCTATAATTCCCCTTGAATTGAAGAGATGTCATGAAGAGCTAGTGGGTACCTGGAAAACTATTTAGAGAAAGAAGGATAGGAACTTACCCAACTGATCTACTAAGGACTCCATATATGATTTTATTATCTCTCTTGAGTAATATGGTGAAGACTATCACACAAAATTCAAGGAATTGTGGGTTCCTTTGATTTTCATAGTCGCCAAAATAGACACAGTGTTCAATTAGGGAGAAATCCTCTCTATTGAATTGGTACAAGCTATCCCGGTATCCAAACACACAACTCTAGCAACATATATGTCCTTCTGCATGAAATATTTCCTACTAGACACAGTCTGCATGATAAATGCTTTCCTGAGTATGGGTTAGAAATGGAAATCTAGTGGCCTACCAATACATATATACTACCAGCATTTATGGGAATAAAATTATCAAATCCACTACCCCAAGGGTAAAATCATGAAGATGGGTAACACTTTCGTGACTATCGTGTCTCCAAAATTCCTAGTGACAATTTTTCAGCCAAAAAAATGTTGCTAGGAATTTTTTCGACCGAAAATTTGCACGTCAAATTTAACAGTGCCCTCAAAATTCATGTACAATGTTTTTCGGATGAATTATTTTCCTGTGGTAAGCATATTTCGGCCGAAAGACTTTTCGAACGAAACGTTTATTTTTAACGGATTTCGTTAAAAACTAGGTTTTGGCCAAAAGAATATTTCGGCCGAAAACCTAAAAATTGGACTGTTTGCAGGAAACTACAAATTCTCTCCATCTTACTTCATCTTTGGAGGTAGCAGACTCCTACAAATACTCAGAATTTAGTTTCAGAATTGATACCAACATTTTAAAAATTGAATCTACTTTCATTGGGTATAATTTGTTTTCATTTTCATTGTTTTTATCTAATTTTATTTAATTTTATAAAAAAATCACTGCGTAATATTTTTCGGTGAGATTATGATTCGGTGAAATGAAAAATCCATATCTCTAAAAATACACTATGAAAAATTATGGAAAATTTATATTCATAATCCTTAAACTGTTCTCTTCAAAAGGGTATTTTTAGATTTTACTTTTATGTAAAAATTAAGATAGATACACGGTGGAGTAAAACATGTGTTTAAAATCTGTACCTTTTTCAAATTAGTCAACTTCAAAAAATTCTAGAAATTATAATATTCATTTGTTAGATTCAAAACTATAGTCATCACAAAATAGAGTCTCTCTAGATTGTTGCAGTATATTTCATTTGTCAAAAAAAAAAAAATTAATAATGGATACATTGATGTGGGAAAAAGCAACTCATTATCTTTCCCTTCATTTTTAAGGAACATACTGTCAAACAATTGCCAATTTGACATATCAAATATCAATAAAAAAAAATTGAAAAATAGTCAGTACAAAGCTAACAAAATTCTTCACAAGTTTTGTTTTTAATGTAAAGTAAATTTTCTAAATAAAAAAAATACTTTTGTTTACCAGAAGTTGAAGAACCTGTTAAAATTAAAAAAAAATTGTCATAAAACAAGCAAAAGTGTTACCCATCTTCATGATTTTACCCCCAATATATGTGAACAATTTATAATCCCCCTATATCAACTATTATTCTATGCACCATCCAATTGTATGTCAAATAAAGAAATGCAAGAAGAAAGAGGGGTGAGTGATTAGTACAACACTGAAAGGGGAACACATATTAGAGTTTCCAGAGCCAAAAAATCTCCTCATTTACTCCCAAGGTTCATACCAAAAAAAATATCCCTTCAATAAATTTCATACCACACATTGGTACATGGAGTTGGAGTAGCGTTATCATGATATGAGAAATTACCTTGGTCCTCCCCGACCTTCTATGTGGAGTCATATAGTTTCAAAGACATCAAGGGAGTGAAAATAGAAACAAATATCATGGAAATGTTAAATTTTAGGGAGTAAATATTATGGCAACACAACCCACTTGATGTCATCAGCTAACATTACAAAGCCTACACATATAGGTGGCCATACCAAAGCAAAGTGGCATTACAGAGTCTACAAATATAGGTGGCCATACCAAAGAAAAGTGTGATAGGAAGAAGATATTTACATGAGAGCTATATATTTTCATTAATTTCTTTTTATAATGGGGAGTGGCTCGAAGCCCAAAAAGGAAAAATTATAAAATGAGCACTTAGAAAGGGAAATGATAGAAAAGGAAGTTGCAACCAAATTAGCATGAAAGATTGGACAAGGAGGTTGAAGCACCAAGGCTTTAGAAATCATAAGAAGAGTAAAAGAGAAAAAAAGAAGCTGAAGCATTGAGCCTTTAACAAGAGGTAGAAAAGAAGAGATAAGAGAAAGGGGAGAGGAAGAAAATGAAGGAACTAGAAATACTAAGAAAGGAGGAACAAAGAAGATTATACAAGAAGAATAAGATATAAGAGGAAAAGAAGAGAAAGACAAGAAGAAAGAAGAAGAGGCATAAGACATAGATCCGATGGACACTATCACTTTAGAGACTTATCTTGATACTCCAAAAACTGCACTTAAAAGAGGCCATTTTCCAACCAAAGAGATTGGATTGGGTGCATTTACCCTGTCCAAAGCAGATAGAGTGGAAAGCATCAATTCTTTTATTTTTAAAAAATAAAGTGAGAGCATTGTAAAACAATCCGACAAAATGATTATGTTTCTAGGATTACCAACACTCACAATAACAATAGAAACCCCAATTTTAGTAGACACTAAAAGAGATCCCATAGCCATGGAATTAGCTGGAGTAGCATTTTCACAAGACTCATAGATGAATATCATAAAAATGGATTAGAAGATCAAGATTATAAAGCAAGGGTCAAAGACTTGGAATAGGAAGAAAATCACTACAAGGTTGGTAGGACTTGTCTCATAGAATTCTAGCCCTACACTTTTGAATTGCATGAGAAACTTGGAACAACACCGAGGAAAATGTATACAACCTTTAAAGAATCGAATACTTGTCTACACAACTTATTGCATTGTTAGACATGGTCAAGGACAAGAAAGTGTTGTTTTATGGATTCCATGTTTATATGGATGACCTAAAGAAGTGGTAAGAAAAACATCATAATACACCTCCAAATTTTCCTAAGATGAGAAAAAAAAAGAACTAGCTCAACTACGTATCCCTAGAAAACTACTGGAAAGTAGGCACAACACTTGAAAATTATATATCTGCATCAATCAACAATTGCAAGAACCTACACAAAGTTTCTCAAAGAATTATTTAATGTTGTTGTTTACACCAACTCAGAGATATGGGTGTAGCTAGGCCCATAGAACAAATTGTGTCAGAAGAAGACCACATTAATATTAGAGGCATTGTAATAAGAATGTTCACCAAGATCACTAAACATGTATTAAAGGAGCATATAGTTAGTCCCTCCAGAGGTATTAATTTCAACAATTCCTTTTTAGCACACTTAAAAGAGAGATAATACCCATGTCCAAAGATGCAACAAAATATGGAATCTCTCTAGAGAAACTCATCTTTAGGTGAGTATTAGGATTATGTAATACCCCAAGGACGAGCCTAGTTGTAATTACAAATTGTAAATATGTTATGTAGGATGGTGAGCCAAGTGTTATAAGCTAGGGTCTTATGTACTTTTAGGCCGAAGATCCTAGATGATAAAGGCTCGGAGCATGTTTTGTTGTACATGTAAATATCTAAATGTTTAATATAAACAACATCACTACGTGTAGACCGACTATTGGGCCTCAAAATAGTCCCTATTCTCACTCCATTATTCACCAATACCTTCACATTACTTCCATATTACCTTCATGTCACCTTCATTCCACCTCCACATCATTACATTTATCTCATAATTTGGTTATAACTGTGTTTTTCCAAAGTTTATTAATTCTTAACATTTTTAAGTGGATTTGTGGTTAAACTTTACAAAATAATATACTTATACTTATACCTAACAATTAGAATGAGTTTGGTGACATGTGTAGGTGCTTTGGAAGCTTCCAAGACACTCTTATGTGGCCTCCAATACTCAAATTCGAATTCCCTTGAAGATATGGAGGGAGATTTGGATAAAGGTCAAAGAGGATATGTATCTCATGATTTCCCATTTGGTTGTAACTATATGAGATTTTTATGGATCTTGAGAGAGAATAGTGGATCTCCATTAATGGGGTAGCTTCTTATGTTCTTGTATAAATAGGAGAGCCTTCTCCTTTCAAATGGGAATATAGATATAGATGCAGATATAGAGATGTGTGTGAAGTCTGGAAAATGCTCATGTTTTGAATTGATAGGTTGGTTCTTGAGGTTAAGTAGAGAGGAGATTTTATATTGGAATGAAGAAGTAATCATATTCTTTTGAATACAAGACATGCTTCCATTTTGATCTCTATCTTGTGTTAAGATTATGGTGTACTTACTGAAGGATGGAAGGGCCCCCATGCATTGATGCCAGTACACCTATGTGTTGTATATAGTAGGTAAAATTTTTCATTTGTATAGTCATGTTATTTTTATGTTCTTTGCTTTAGTAGTTTAGAATAGATAACTTCAAATCCTCACACATATTGTGTTGTGCCTCTAAGCTTACGAGCTCCTGGTTGACATTAAATCGTTGAGAAATTTATATGACATAGATTGCACTCAACATTTTGGCGTCGTTGCGGGGATGCACAAGTTAGGATTGAAGTTTAGTTAGATAGGTTTACTTTTTCAGATCTAATTGTTAGAACATTGATTTTCATATTGTGAATGATTTCTTGAATGAGAATTCAATATGAATCTTTCCTTTCAACAGTAAGGTATCAGTCATTGCTATTTGGTTGTTTATGCTTTAAAGTTTTTTTTTTTATTTAAAAAGAATTAGTTAAGTTGCTGATAAATGTAAAAAAAACTATGAATACATATCTTGAATAAGAGTTTAATCTTTCTTGCATTTACAGTATCTAAACTAGTTTGAATACCTTAGACTAGTTTGAATGCTTTATGTTTTGATTGAATGAAGAGAAGTCATTGATATGTGATAAGGAATCTATGAATGTAACTTCAAATGGAGTTTTAGCATTTCTTGTATATACAACACTTAGATTAATTTAAGAGTTCTTTTTATTTCATGGACTAACTTGTGAAACCTGGTGACAGCGGGATCTTCATAAAGGAGTTTAAGTTGAGCTTTTTGATATTTCTTTCCATACTTAGTTAGTTTCACATTCATTTTTTAAAACCCCCCATTTCTTACTAATTCATCTACGGATGAGAAATTTGAATATGTTAAACAGGTACTTTTTGGAGAAAAAGAATAATCTTGAAGACTGGTTCCAAAAGAACCTTGTGCAAACTCCAAAAATAAGATAGGTTACTTACATTCTTGCAAATCATAAGGTAAAATTTTTAAATCTTGATGTGAGCATTTTCAAATTCTTAGTCCGTAGGTGGCTTCATTGGAAGCATTCTTTTACCTAGGAAATAAAAAAAATCTTTCAAGCAAGTTAGATAGAATAAATTAGGAAAATAAAACGAGCTCGTTAGAAGTTTTTAGTCTTATTTTCAAAAATAAAAAATAATAAATCATCAACATTTCCCATGAATAAATTAGTAAGAGCAACTGCATCAATGCTAACCTACAAAATAAATAAAAACAAATCAAGAGATTGGTATGCTCTCTTCCTCCGCTTCGTGCGATCAAGAAGATCAGAAAATCAATCGATTTATTTCAAATAAAAATACTCTCAATGGAAAATTGATCTGCGCATTTTATAGATTATAAGAAATTTGCAATTATTTGTAGGCCAAAAGTTAACATTGTTTTGACATGCTACTTGATCTTTATCCAGGAAAATTGGTGAGTTAACCTTAACACCCTTGCTAGCTAGAAGATAACCAATCATTGAATTAAAACCCCTCAAGCATCTTGTATTGGTTCAGTTTAAGGTTTTGTGAGGGCCAAAAGAGCTCTGAGCAGTCAACATCAAGTTCGTGTCGAAATTGATTCACTTTTTGATGGCGTTGATTTTTCAAGACCATTAACAAGAGCAAGATTTGAGGAATTTAATATGGACCTCTTCAAGAAAACTATGGGGCCAGTAAAGAAGGCTCTCGAGGATGCTAACTTGCAGAAGACTGAAATTAATGAGCTTGTGCTTGTTGGTGGAAGTACTCGGATACCAAAGGTCCAACAATTATTGAAGGACTTATTTGATGGCAAGGAGCCTAAAAAAGGTGTTAATCCAGATGAAGTTGTGGCTTACGGGGCTGTCGTTCAGGGTGGTATTCTGAGTGGCGAGGGAGGTGACAAAACAAAATATATTCTTCTATTGGATATTGCTCTTCTCAACCTAGGTATAAAAAATGTTGGTGGAGTAATGACCAAACTTATTCCGAGGAACACTTTCATACCAACAAAGAAGTCACAAGTGTTTACAACTTATCAAGATCAAAAAACTACTGTTTCAGTCAAGGTTTATGAAGGGGAGTGGAGTCTAACAAAGGACTACCAAGAATTAGGTAAATTTGATCTCTCTGGAATCCCTCCAGCTCCTCGTGGTGTGCCAAAGATTGAGGTCACCTTCGAGGTTGATGCCAACAGTATCCTTAATGTAAGAGAATAGGACAAGGGCACCAAGAAATCAGAGAAGATTACCATCACAAATGACAAAGGCAGATTGAGCCAGGAAGAAATAGACAGGATGGTCAAAGAGGCCGAAGAGTTTAGTGAACCGCTGCTTCAAAAATTTGCTAAAGATCCAGCGGTATGACCACAATTTGACCCAAGCAGTGGATGATTCAATAGACATAGCCATAAGCCATCGCCATAAGCAACAGTCAGTGACCGATACCCTTAGGGTCTTGATCATCTTCACACCTCTCATTCTCTTCAAGATCTGATTACGTCTTATCCATCAAATATGGAAGGGCAACTGCAAAATATTATCTAAGATATCAAAGATTTCAAATCGAAAATGAAGTTGTACTATGGACTGCTAATATCGAACGATACAACGATGTTATCATGCGTTTGAGGAGACCCTGCTTGCTTCTCTGAAAGAAATGAGTCTGAGATCTCACCATCGACTCTCTACGGCTTGGCCTGCGTTCAGGAGAATGTTCCCTTCATAAACGACAATCCTCAAAACACCTTCGTTCTAGGCTTGATCGATTTAGCAATTACAAAGAATAGTATCATCGCAGGAGACGACTTCAAGAGTGGGCAAACGCATTAAAGAGCAATGTCATCGTCATCAAGTATGTGCCTTACGTTGGAGACAGCAAGAGAGCCATGGACGAGTACACGTTTGAGATCTTCATGGGAGGCAACAAATCCATCTGAATCTGAGCCTTATTTTAAGCGATTTGATGGATTACGTGCATATTTTTCTGAAGAAACCCCTCTTCATTGCCGCTCATGCCATTTTCCAAACTGAAATTTGCCAAACTGAGTCAAATCCGGTCGTGATTGAGTGAAAATCGGGAGCAATTCAAAGAGATCAAACGAAATTACGATAAGACTGTCAGTCTACAACAACGTGGAGGGTTTTCAAGTGTTGTCTGGGGCAGAAAATCGATTTGAAAGGCACACATTATCAGGTATGTTTTCGATGACAATCCTCATTTATGTAAAATGATCGATAGCTTTCGATGACAATTTATTCTCCGATCGGGGGGGTTGTTACAAACCCTTCTCAGCAAAGTCCTCTCAGGAGCGGCCTTCTTAACGATTCGTGTGTCTTTTACCACCATATTTAAAGATTGCTCAGACTAATTATATCCTGAGATAAAAAATAGCAACAAAATCAAAACCTCCATGCTAAATTTCAGCTCCTTGAATCAAATCCTTTGCCTCGAATCCTTGAACAAGAAATACTCGATGAATGTTGAAAATTATTGACTTAATTGAGCAAAGTGAAAAGAAACCAAATTTGACAATCGACATTTTGGTAGTTGTTTTGTTGGTTACATTGATAGCATTTTACAGGGTGCTTTTTGGTAGTAAGAAACAACTTGTTCAGGTTGCTGAGTTGAACACTCAGCCTGAACAAGATGCTTTTGCTTCTGAGAATAACAAAGAAGCTTCAGATGGTGCAGCAGAGAATGAAAAATCTGGAGATGAAAATGAAATAGAAGGAGAAGATGCAGCTCCCTGCCAAAGGAGAGTAAGGTGCGAGACATAAATCCTACTTCATGGAAAAAAAATTCCAGACACTAAAGTTCAGTGTATAGAATGAACAGATCTGTCAAAATTCATCCATCTATTTTTTGTATGTTAGTCATAGATAAAATAGGACGAACGGTCAGAGAATCTGTATCCCCATCATGCTTGGCATGGTGGAGTGGGATAATATTTTTTCCAGAATTCTGTTTTGACTGTCTGTAACATGTTAGAAGCATAGCTTTTTATTTTGCGTATTGAAAATGAGCTGACTTCTAGATGTGTTGTAAACCCCACTCAACATTTTGGCAGGCAACTGCAATGGTGCTTTGCAATTGATGCATGTGGAGTTTCAAGTACCCTCTCCACTAGTGCCTACCCGAGAGATTTACTTCGTGAGATATTGCAAGCAACATTCAGACTCAATATGGGCTGTTGTTGATGTCTCTCTGGACAGTTTATGAGGGAATTATTCTTCAGTGATAAGATGTCAAAGGCGATCATTTGGTTGTCTCATTCAAGATATGCCCAATAGCTATTCCAAGGTGACTTGGGTGGAGCATGTTGAAGCTGATGACAGAGCAGTGCATTATATCTATTGTCAACTGGTACCAAGCTCTTTGCCATGCACATGTGTTATCTGACAAAAACAGGGAGTAAATTTACTTTTCATGGTTATTTATTTAAGAATGGATTGATACTAATATCATGAATTGAGTTAATTTCAACACTTTGAATTTTCTTAATCTGTTTTATTTGGTATGAAATTTTTGCATAAGAATCATGAAGGAAATGGCCATTTCTTCTTGAACACACTTATGTTTTCTTTCTGCCAAGTTTTTTTCACAAGTTATAGGTTGATCAAGTGATCAATAAAGAGATTACATTGTGACGACAATTGGTCTTCAAAAGACAAATTTCATGAGAAACTCTAAAAGAACCAATCCATGATTATAACCAAAATTTCCAGAAAATTACAAGTTCTTGCAAATTCCTGTAATAGCTTAATGGTTTGACATGTTGCATGGCAGGTTAGTAAAATTCAAAGAGCTGGGGTTTGTTTCTAAATGTACAAGGATGGTGAAATACCTATCCACCCTTGAATTCCACGTCTACAAGTAGATGCTCAATGCTGGTCAAATTCATCTATTTTCGCAAAAAGTCCAAAATTAAAGAGCAGATTTGCTATATTTGAGAAATTGGGGCCATAATTCATTTATTTTCCCAGCGAGAGTCATTATCCATTTTCCATTACCACATACACTTCACTACATTTTTATTCAATCCTAACCCACCAATAAAACCAACCAAGGTAATCTACAAGTTGTTTGGTCCACTTTACCCATTCATTGTCAGTTTCCTTTTTCCTACACTTGCAAATAAAACCTTGCTTCCATACACCATTGAGTCCATAGTCCTTGAGTCTAAATATTTTTCTAAAAGCACCCTGAAGCTTGCATGCCTTAAGGGCAAGCTATCATGCCGATAAACAAAGGGAATACATCAATGTCCCTTGTTCATCGGATCTTCTAAGTATTTGACAACAACAAATTCATTCATACTTAGCAAGATGTGTTCGAGGCATCTTGACTCTCATCCTCATTAAATATGGGAGCTCTCTTGTTGACTAGTGGCATCCATCAATGGCCACTAAGTTAACAATTTCTTGTTATGTTCGACACCGAAACATCTATTCACATGACAAGAATTATGCCAATGAGCGTTGAAGACTTGAAGACCATTCATTTTGTAGCAGAGGATGTAGAATTAATTTTCAAATGACTTTAGGACAAGTCAATAAATAAGGCTAGGGGGGGAAAGTGTAAATTATGAATTTTGTATACCTTCCAAGCCTTATACATTTTCAGTTGCATTCAACAGTAGATTCCGAACATTCAGCAGAAGATCCAACAACAGATTTAGCAGCAGCAGCAGATTCCAAACATTCAACAGAAGATCCAGCAGCAGATTTAGTAGCAGCAGAGAAGATCCAGCAACAAATTTAGCAGTAGAAATAGATTCTGAAGATCCAGCAACAGATTTAGTAGCAGATGCAACAACAATAAAAGATTCACTTTTTTGACCTCATCCACCATTTTCACAACCAAGTAAAGAAGATTACGAACAGAATTTTGCAGCCACACGTGCACAACTCTCATCCACTTTTGAAAGGGTAAGTTAAGGTATGATATTTTCCAACGTTTAACCATTTAATTCCTTGAAAAGTTAGAATGATAATTTTTGGAAAAACTTCACTTTCTTTCGTCATTTTTTCAAATTTCCAAAACCATCAGTTGAGGGGGGAAATACATTCACATTCATATGTTACCACATTCATAAAACATTCATGTTACATTCAAAGCCTACATACTTTCAAGATATATTTAGTATTACATCATCATGAGCATATAAATGGTTTTTCAAAAAAAGAAGAAAGTACTTAAAAGATAATTGGATGCCAACACAATCATGGTTGTCACACAAGAACCAACCATGATGCATTCCAAAAAAAATACTCTGCAATAAAAATCACATTATCAATATGCAAAGATCATACATTAAAGTTGAATGCAATTAACAAAATATGGTTGAAACACAAGAACCAACCAAGTTGCAGTTCATCAAAAACACTTTGCAAAAGTTAAGTAAATGATATCATGCAGAGTTTAAGCCAAAGCTCAAGTATCAAAAAGTAATGTAATAGATTGCATGAGGACAT
>ML784151.1:576506-643673 GCA_009831015.1 Picea engelmannii | reverse complement strand
TTCCAAAGTTTATTAATTCTTAACATTTTTAAGTGGATTTGTGGTTAAACTTTAGAAAATAATATACTTATACTTATACCTAACAATTAGAATGAGTTTGGTGACATGTGTAGGTGATTTGGAAGCTTCCAATACACTCTTATATGGCCTCCAATGCTCAAATTCGAATTCCCTTCAAGATATGGAAGGAGATTTGGATAAAGGTCAAAGAGGATATGTGTCTCATCATTTGCCATTTGGTTGTAACTATATGATATTTTTATGGATTTTGGGAGAGAATAGTGGATCTCCATTAATGGGGTAGCTTCTTATGTTCTTGTATAAATAGCAGATCCTTCTCCTTTCAAATGGGCATATAGATATAGATGGAGATATAGAGATGTGTGTGAAGTCTGGGAAACGCGCATGTTTTGAATTGATAGGTTGATTCTTGAGGTTAAGTAGAGAGGATATTTTATATTGGAATGAAGATGTAATCATATTCTTTTGAATACAAGACATGCTTCAATTTTGATATCTATCTTGTGTTAATATTATGGTGTACTTACTGAAGGATGGAAGGGCCCCCATGCACTGATGCCAGTACACCTATGTGTTGTATATAGTAGGTAAAATTTGTCATTTGTATATTCATGTTATTTTTATGTTCTTTGCTTTAGTAGTTTAGAATAGATAAATTCAAATCCTCGCACATATTGTGTTGTGCCTCTAAGCTTACGAGCTCCCGGTTGACATTAAATCATTGAAAAATTTATACGACATAGATTGCACTCAACACCGGCCACGAAGAAAGAGTATGGGCGGGGATGAACTCCACTAGGCTAGGTAAGAGAGGGGGATGCGAGGCTAGAAAGAGGGGCTAATCTTAAGAGCTTAAGTCCAATAGAATAATATACTATTATTCTAAATGTTGCGAGTGGGATACGAATATATACTAAGTTCCTTTTGGGAAAAGGTAAGACTTCCAAATGGAGAGGAACGTGTTTCATGAGCGCCATGTGTCATCTTAGGCACATGCAAATATAAGTGGGAATTATTACTGTTTTGGGGATCTTTTGCCATTTTTTCACCAACGCACTGAGGAAGCACATGGTAACCCTAGAATGCCATTGTTTAATTCCTCAACCACCCCGAACCTCTGCAACAAGACCAAATTTATACACTTGCTACACCTGTATCCTGTGGGTTTCCAGCATATTGTTCTATCATTACCATCCCCCACGTCTAGTTTATGTTGTTGCCATCACCATGCTCAGGTGTTGAGGAGCAGGAGTGAAGAAGTGGGTTTTTAGGCTCGTGGATAGAAGAAGCAGGTTGTTAGGCTTGTGAGAAACTCTCTCTAGGTGAGAGAGTGTGATGAAGAAGTAAGTTGGGTATGTGTTATATTCTTTGCATGTGTGTGTGTGGGCATGTCAGATTTGACAACTACCTTTGACAATCCCTCTAGTAGTTCTATTTGTGTCATGTGTGACGGGTGCTTCCTAGGGGGAAGAAAGGTATGCCCCCCTTGGTTACGCGCAACGTTCAGGGCAATGCCCCGATTTTTTTTTTGCGGTTTTTGTTATTTTTAGCAGTTTTCTAAATTAATATCGGATTAAGGGATTAGGGTTTTGGTATCTACGAAATACCTAAAAACAATGTATATATTTTATGGTGAATGGTGAAACTTGATATAATTAATATAACAGAGGTTTTCCCTGGTTGAGGGTTTCCGGTATAAATCTCTGTGTACTATGTGTATGAGTCATTGATTAAATTATGTTTTTCTTAAGAATCTATATGCATTGCTTTACTTCACAGGTTTAAAACTTACATGTGGTATTAAGCTTGTTTTTGGCTTTAGAGGGACACCTTTGTTGCTGAGGGTGTTGCTCGGTCTTGATATATCAATTTTATCTTGGGTCTATGATAAACTTGGGTTTAGTGGGAGCTTTTGCAGTGGTTATTTGAGTGTATAAAAAGGAATGGGGAGCTCTTCTAGAATCGTGATACATAAGTTCAATGGTAAAAACTTTGAGCTATGGAAGCTCGAGATGGAGGACCTTCTTGTAGACAAAGAACAATGGGTCATTGTGGATCCTGGTACACAACCTATTGGTACACATCCTACTAGCACACAGTCGACCGGTACACAACCTACTAGTACACAAACTACTAGTACACCACCTACTGGTATGTCGAAGGAATATTGGCAGAAGTTGGACAGAAGAGAAAGGAGTATTGTTCGACTCTGCCTGGCAGATTCGATGTTGTTGAATGTCTCAGGAGAATATATAGCCAAGAAACTATGGGATAAGTTAGGGAATTTGTATCAATCAAATTCCCCAGTAAACAAGTTGTTTCTTTGAAAGAAGTTGTATCATCTTAGGATGGAAGATGGAGATTCTGTGACAAAACATCTAAATGCCTTTAATACTCTAGTAAGTCAACTTGTATCTGTTAATGTTACAATTATAGAAGAAGATAAGTGTATTACCTTGTTATGTTCTTTGTCAGACTCTTGGGATAATTTGGTTGTAGCAATAGGTAGTACCACTCAATCTACATTGAAGTATGAGGATGTAGTTGCATCCTTGTTATATGAAGAGATGAGGTGGAAAATCATGGATGGCCATAGCACATATGCTTTATTTGTAAGAGGTTGTACCCAAGACATAAATCCTGGTAAGTCTTCGGGGGGGAGACCTAAATCTACAGGTAGATCTAAGTCTCCAGAAAAAATATTTGAGGAAATGTTGGAAGTTGGATGATGTAGGAGTGGATATTGTATTTGGAAAGGGCACTTGCAAGATGGTACAAGGAGCAATGGAGTTGATGAGGGGAGTTCGGTGTGGAACTCTGTACAAGTATTTGGGAAGCACTTATACTAATGGGTGTAACAGTTATGTTGTCCCTGAGTAGAGAAATGAAGGAGACAAGACCAATACTATCCTAGAAAAGAATACCATGTTGTGGCATCAATGATTGGGGCATCTTGGAGAAAAGGGCCTTCGAACACTACACGGTAATGGTATGGATAATTGCAATTTGGATTTTTATTTCTATGAAAATTTCATATATGGTAAACAAAATCGAGTAAGATTCCCATCCGGTGCTACAAGAGGAAAGGGGATCTTAGAGTTGATACATAGTGATGTGTTTGGACCTGTTTCTATTCCATCACTAGGTAAATCTGTGTATTATGTTTCATTCATAGATGATTTCTCAAGGAACACATGGATTTATTTTCTTAGAAATAAATCTGAAGTACTTGATAAATTTAAAGAGTTTAAGGCTCTGGTAGAAAATCAGACAGAGAATAAAATAAAGGTATTGAGGACATATAATGGTGGAGAATTTTGTAGAAATGAATTCAAAGAATTTTGTAAGAAGTGTGGTATAGCAAGGCAGAAGACTACTCCATACACACCTCAGTAGAATGGAGTTGCAGAAAGGATGAACAGGACACTGATGGAAAAAACAAGGACCATGCTCAGCGGTGCCTAGTTAGGATAGGAATTATGGGCAGAGTCAGTGGGTACAACATGTTACCTGGTGAATTGAACACCTTCATCAGCGTTGGATGATAAAACTCCACACGAGGTATGGACTGGAAAGAAACCATATCTTCAACATCTTAGAGTTTTTGGTTGTGATTCTTATGTACATGTTCCAAAGGAAAATAGGAGTAATTTGGATAAAAAGGATTAAAAGTGTATCTTTATTGGTCATAAAGATGGTGTGAAAGGTTATAAGATTTGTAACCCATAAACCAAGAAGATTGTTTACAGTCGAGATGTTGTTTTCAAAGAGGTAAAAGATGTTTCCAAACATGAAATCCTACCAAGGCCAGAAGAACCTAAGAAAATAGAGTTGGAGTTGGATGATGTAAAATATGAATCATCTGAAGAAGATGAAGCAGAAGAAGAAGAACCTCATACCCAGTATTGAGAAGATCGGTGAGGGAAAGAAGGCAGCCAGAAAAGTATATTCCACCTGATTTTAGTTCCAATTTTGTTTTATCTATTACTGATGATTATCCCATAACTGTCAAGGAAGTAGTGAATTCAGAGGATACTAAACTCTGGAAGATGGCCATGGTTGAAGAAATGGATGCCTTGGATAAGAATGAGGCATGGGATATAGTTGAGTTGTCAGCTGGAATAAAATATGTTGGTAGCAAATGGTTGTTTAAGAAGAATTTTAATGCAGAAGGAAAAGTGGTGAAATACAAAGCTCAGTTAGTAGCAACAGGTTATTCCCGGGTAGAGGGAATTGACTTTGGTGATATTTTTTCTCCTATTGCTAAATTAACTTCTATTAGATTTCTTTTATCTATTGCTACTTCTTTTGATCTTGAAGTGGAATAGATGGATGTGAAGACATCATTCCTACATGGGGATCTGGAAGAAGAAATCTATATGAAGCAGCCATAAGGCTTTGTAGTGAAGGGAAAGATGTTGAAATAATGTAACTGCAAAGTGTATTCTAATTATTATTGATATATTATTCATTGGGTCAATACCCATTGCAGATTGATCATGTCGGCTATTGTAAAGGACCAAATCCCCTTTTGCGGATTGGTCAAAATATAATTGTAATAGGTAGAAGAACAAGTGGGCTCCAAAATATATTAAAGAGGCCCCATAATATACTAAAGGTGGTTATAACCACCCAGAAGGAGAAGTTGGCCCTGCTAGTGAAAAGATACCTCCACACGTGCTAGTGTTGTATAAATAAAGAGGTTAGCGCCTCAGTTAGATACACACTCACTTGTTCATTGAGAGACAAGTCTCAGAGCTACAATTGAAGAAGAGAGAGAGAGAGAGGTGCATCCTTGGGAGAGGAATTTCTGTATTTGTTTGAGTTATCTCTTCGAATTGTATTGGCTATCTATAATAAGGAAGTTTTTTGGGGTTTTCTCCCTCATGAGGGTTTCCCAGGATAAATGATGTGTTGCTTGTGATTGTGTATTTCTCAGTCATCCTATATTATTCTATTGTTATTTATTGAAATGAAAAGAACTCCAATAATAACTTTAACAATAACATGATATCAGAGCTAAGCTGAAGAGAGCATCTTTCACAAGAGAAACTGAAAAACATCACTGCTGTTGTACATGAAAATTAGGGATTTTGTTGGTGAATTATTTCATCCCTAAAACCATCTAGAAAAGTGTTCCCTTCCTCAAGGATCACTTTGGCATCCTCAGCACAACTTTTCAGTGGCTATATCTCCCGAAAAGTGAAACCTTAGTTTTCACAAAGTACTAGAAAACCAGAAAACCAAAGTACCAGAAGTACCAAAGTACCAAAAGTACGAGAAAACCATAAGCACCAGTCCAAAAATCTGCTGGTCAAGTTTGAGGGGGTAAAAGTTGTATTTTCAGGAATCTTACTGCACTATCTTTCTCACCTCAGCTCAGCACATCTATCCATTGGATCAAAATTTCAAAATTTGAAGTTTGAAAAATTAGGGTTTCCTCATACAATGCTAAATTGCAATTGCAGTTGCAGTCTCAAAACCAGTTGCAGTTGCAATCGTAGTACTATTTGCAATCACCCTTGAAGTTCTTAAGAGTTGGTAATGATTACTATTGCTGCCAGATGGATCTAGTACCTGCAAATTCTATCAGAGGTATGTACTCACATATGTTTAAATGGTTAAACTTTAAATAGTATTTGAAGGAAAAGGGATCTCTTTTCATAGATCCAGAAGGATTTCAAGATCCAACACATTCAAAGGAATGATGCAACCCAGGTGTGATTATTCTGATATGCATATTTTTGTTATGACATTATTTTGATCAGTGTTGCATGACCATCATTATAACCTTTGATGAAAATCCGAGTCAAGGTATTAGATGGATTAAAATTTGAGATTATAGATATTATCCTCTAACCCAACCTTTTGTCAAGATAGTGTATTGTCTCAGTACAGAAGACAGGTTGAAGAAAGCACTCGTCATCTTGAGTGAAGGAGAATTGGAAGAAAAGAAAGTACTCATTCTTAAGGACAAGGATTCAGGTCCCAGGAGAAACCTCATGTGTTAGTTATAGGTTTCCATTGAGGAATGTTTGATCACAACACTATGAGAGTGTTGACCTCATTTCGTATTGTATTCCTTACCTTTAATCTTTACTTCATACAATTTACAAGTGATAGCTCCAAAGGAGCTACTGTGATGATTGTTCGTGCTATTGCTTCGTATTATCAAAAGGATATTACTCTTGCTTGTTGTTTTTTTGACCTTATTCCAGGTCATAGGTAATAACCTTGAGGAACCTATAGTGAAGGTTGCAAAAGGAAACGTACTAAAGAAAAAACCATAAATGAAGCAATCATCATTGGAAAAGAAGAAGGTGGCTTGTATAAGATAAAGGGTTACTCAGAAGCTGCCATGACCCACGCTATTGAGACTCCATGTGAACTTTGGCATAGAATAGTATCCCACATAAACTACAAGGCACTACCATACGTATGAAAATTTTTCATAGGTCTACCAGAACTCAAGGTTGACCATGAAGGCATGCAAAATGGATGTGCACAAGGGAAGAACATCAAGAACCCTTTTCCGAGGAGAGACAACAAAGTAGAAGGATTCTTAGAGCTCATTCATTCGGATGTGTGTGGCTCAATGCCATCGTCCTCCATTAGTGGCAAATTCAAGGAATTCAAAACCTTGATAGAGAATCTTTTTGAAAGAAATATCAAGATACTTAGGTCAGATAATGGAGGATAATACACCTTAAAAGAGTTTTTGAACTTCTGCAAATATGTTGGGATCAAGAGGGAACTCACTACTCCCTATAATCCTCAACAAAATAGTGTAGATGAAAGGAAGAACAGAACGATAATGGAAGTCGTGAAGACCATGATCCATGATCAAGATCTTCCAATGTGCTTATGGGTAGAAGCATCAATGACACACGTATATGTGCAAAACCGATTGTCCCATAGTGCACTTGGGTTCAAGACCCCAGAAGATATGTTCACCGGAAAGAAGCCAAAGGTAAGCCATATCAAAATATTTGGTTGCCCAGTATTTATACATATTCCGAAAGAGAAGAGAAAGAAGTTGGAACTCTCGGGAAAGAAGGGGATATTTGTGGGATACCAGGTCACCATCACATTGAGATCAACAGGGATGTGACCTTTGATGAAGATGCAGCGCTCAAGAAATCGAGAAGATGTCAGCTTGAAGAAGTATATGAAGAAGAACCTATAGCTCCCAGAGTTGCAGAATCAGTGAGGGAGGTTCCCAGAGTTGCAGAACCAATGAGGGAAGTTGTAACTTCCCCTAATGAGGAAATTATAGAAGATCATGACATAGTAGAATTTCAAGAACCTCCTCGGATGACGATCTCCCATAAAAGAAAGCCTGCTTGGGCAAGAGAGCTTATTCAAGATGGAGAGAAGTATGGTGTTCCCGAAGGAACCATGAGACAGGTGAAGAGACCTAATCCATTCTCTAGTTATATGGCTTTGATGTGTGATCTCCTAGAGAAAGAGCCTACTTTCTTTGAAGAAGCCATTCAGAAGAAAGAATGGGCAGATGCCATGACAGAAGAATACCAATCCATAATAAAGAACAATGTATGGGAAATATTTCCCAGACCAAAGAGCAAGGATGTGGTATCTTCCAAATGGCTCTTAAAAATAAAACATGTTGTTGATGGAAGTATTGAGAAGTATAAAGAAACATTTTTCACTCAAGGAAGGCATTGACAATGAAGAGACATTCACTCTTGTAGCCAGATACACTTTGATCAAAACCATCATAGCCCTTGCATCTAAGATGAATTGGAAGTTACACCAGATTGACGTAAAGACAACTTTCATAAATGGTGTCATCAAAGAAGAAGTGTATATAGAGAAACCTCAAGGATTTGAAGTTGAAGACTGGAAGTCTAATGTCTACAAGCTGAAGAAGGCTCTGTATAGATTGAAGCAAGCTTCTAGATCTTGGTATGGTCGGATAGAAAGTTTCCTGACAAGCTTGGGCTTTACCAAGAGTAAAGCAGATTCTAACCTTTACTTTAAGGTTATGAACGATGAGCCAGTGATATTACTGTTGTATGTGGATGACTTATTCTTAACTGGAGAAGAAAATCTCATCATTGAATGTGATAAGAGGCTCGCATCAGAATTTGAGATGAAAGACCTTGGCCTAATGCATTATTTCTTAGGTCTTGAGGTATGGAAGAGTCCAGAGAGGATCTTCCTTAACCAAGGGAATTATGCAGTCAAAATCTTGAAGAGATTCAACATGTTAGAGTGCAAGTCTATGAATACACCCATGGAAACAAAGTTGAAGCTACTCATCGACACTTCGTCAGAATTGATTGATGCCACGTTGTATAGACAGATCATTGGATTGTTGATGTACTTGACGAACAAAAAACTAGATATTTGTTTTTCCGTGAACACCTTGAGTCGGTTTATGGTAGAACCCAGACATGTTCACCTAGTGGCTTCAAAACATGTGATGAGTTACCTTAAGGGTATATTAGATTGTGGTCTCAATTATGATGGAGATCATGATTTCACATTAAGTGGGTACACTGATTCAGATTGGGCTGGAAGTGTTTCTGATAGGAAGAGAACTTCAGGATGCTATTTTAGTTTGGGATCAGCCATGATCTCATGGCAGAGTAGGAAGAAATCCATCATTGTTCTCAGTACAGTGGAAGCAGAATACATTGTTGCGTGTTCTGCTAGCTGTGAATCTATATGGCTTCGTAAGTTGTTGACCAGTCTATTTGACTTATAGATGGAAGCAACCACGATCCTATGTGACAACCAAAGCTGCATAAAGATGACAGATAATCTTGTATTCCATGACAGGTCGAAGAACATATAGATCCAATATCATTACATCTGTTACATGGTGCAGAGAGGAGCCATAAAGCTCCAGTACGTTAGCACGGATGAACAGGTTGTCGATGTGTTGACCAAGTCTCTATCTCGTGTAAAGTTTGAGCACTTTTGAGATAAGCTTGGTTTAATCTAAAAGGACCTTCCTCGAAAAGGGGAGTAGTGTTACGATGAGATGTGACTATTACTGTGCTTCCAGCTTGATAGTTGTGATGTAGATCCAGTCTAGTATCTTGTTTCCAATTTTATTGTTGTGACATAAAGCAATACGATGAGATGATATGTGACTAGTATTGTGCTTCTAGCTTGATAGCTGTGACGTAAATCTAGTCTAGTATCTTGCTTCCATCTTTATAGTTGTGAAATAAAGCAAGACAATGAGATGATATGTGACTAGTATTGTGCTTCCAGCTTGATATTTGTGACATAAAGCCAGTCTAGTATCTTTCTTCCAGCTTTATTGTTGTGATGTAAAGCTAGACGATGAGATGAGATGTGACTAGTATTGTGCTTCCAACTTGATAGTTGGGACGTAAAGCCAGTCTAGTATCTTGCTTCCAGCTTGATTGTTGTGATGTAAATCAAGATGAGTATCTTGCTTCCAGCTTGATTGTTGTGACATAAAGAAAGATGAGTATCTTGCTTCGAGCTTGATTGTTGTGACGTAAATCAAGACGAGTATATTGCTTCCAGCTTGATTGTTGTGACGTAAAGAAATACGAGTATTTTGTTTCCAGCTTGATAGTTGTGACATAAATCCAGTCCAGTATTGTGATGATGAGCCAACCTCGTGCTATGATGATGATGTATTAGTTTTATACTAATCCATATTGATGTAGATGATGATTGCATTCCTTTGAGAATGACAATGTTGTCGATGAGAAAACTTTCGATAATTTATAGATACGCCAGTCAGTGTTCCAAGATGATATTGATGATGATGTCCTCCTGATGCTTTTGATGATGCAGTCCTCTCCCTTGCCTGATGTTGTTATAGAATACCCTTCTTTTTAAGGGGGAGTGTTGAAATAATGTAACTGCAAAGTGTATTCTAATTATTATTGATATATTATTCATTGGTTCAATCCCCATTGCGGATTGATCATGTCGGCTATTGTAAAGAGCCAAATCCCCTTTTACGAATTGGTCAAAATATAATTGTAATAGGCAGAAGAAGAAGTCAACCCTAGAATATATTAAAGAGTCCCCAAAATATACCAAAGGTGGTTATAACCACCCAGAAGGAGAAGTCGGCCCTGCCAGTGAAAATACACCTCCACATGTGCTAGTGTTTTATAAATAAGGAGGTTAGCGCCTTAGTTAGATACACACTCACTTGTTCATTGAGAGACAAGTTTCAGAGTTGTAGTTGAAGAAGAGAGAGAGAGAGAGAGAGAGGTGCATCCTTGGGAGAGGAATTTTTGTATTTGTTTGAGTTATCTCTTAGCATTGTATTGGCTATCTATAATAAGGAATTTTTTCTGGGTTTTCTCCCCCATGAGGGTTTCCCAAGATAAACGATGTGTCTCTTATGATTGTGTATTTCTCATTGATCCTATCTTATGCTATTGTTATTTATTGAAATGCAAAGAACTCTAATAATAGCTTAAACATTAACAAAAGAAAGAGTTGGTATGTAAGCTAAAGAAGTCACTAGATGGTCTGAAGCAATCACCTAGGATGTGGTACCAAAAATTTGACACACACATCCTTGGACTGGGATTTGTGAGAAGTAGGGATGATCACTGTGTATATTCCAAGAAGGTTGGTAATCACTTCATTTATGTAGTGTTGTATGTTGATGACATGTTGTTGGTAGGAAATAACATTGATTTTATCAAGGAGGTGAAATCACAGCTATCCTCCAAATTTGACATGAAGGATCTCGGTGCTGCTAACTTCATTCTGGGAATAGAAATCAAAAGAGATCATGCAAACAGGAAACTCTGGTTGAATCAGAGAAAATATGTTGAGATGATATTGCAGAGGTTTAATATGCATGGAAGTAAACCATTCAAGGTTCTTATTCCTATAGGTGTAAAGTTATATGTGGATTAGTCTCCCAAGACACATGAAGAAGAAGAGGACATGTCCCATGTTCCGTATGCCGGACACCTACTCAAAACTCCCACTGCATGTGCAATGTTCAGTGTCCCATGTGTATGTGTGGGCATGTCAGATTTGAAAACTGTGTCTAACGATCTCTCTAGTAGTGATATTTCTATCGTGTGCATCGGGTGCTTACTAGGGGGGCCAAGTATCCCCCCCCTGTTTACACGCAACGTTCAGGGAAATGTCCCGAAATTATTTTTGGCGTATTTTGCTATTTTTAGTGGTTTTCTAATTTAATCTCGGATTAAGGGATTAGGGTTTTGGTATCTATGGAATACCTAAAAACATTGTATATATTGTATGGTGAATGGTGAAATTCGATATAATGAATATAAGAGAGGTTTTCCCCGGTTGAGGGTTTCCAGTATAAATATCTGGGTACTATGTGTATGAGCCATTGATTAAATTTTGTTTTGCTTAAGAATTTATATGCATTTCTTTACTTCATAGGTTTAAACATTACAGTGAGTTCTCCTAGAGGGATTCTAGTAGCAGCTACAGATCTCTGAGAATTCATGTCTGGCATGTTGTTGAAGCCCCGGAAGGGAGGTGCAGCAGTCGTTGGATTGTGTGACAGTCGAGGTGCGTACTCCTAGGGTGGGACAGGCATGTGGGGAATGAGAGTCTGTGAGCAGTGGGCATAAGTGGCTCTTGGGAGGAAATCCTTCCTGTTGAACTGTGCGACTATCCATTCGACCTTGCCTAGCCTAAGAAGCCCTCGCCCGATGGAGTTTAGTCCCAGTTCGGGGGTGACCCCTACCTATAGTGATGATCAGTCTGGTCCAAGGTCAGGAGGTTCATGGAAGGTATGCACGGATTCAGTGGTCTTCTCAATCAAAATATAAGTACCAATTCTTTGTTCATTGTATGTTGTGTATCGAGTATACAGGTTATAATGTTATTAGAATTACCCAGGTATATATTGCATGTATGTGTTGTTAGAAAAATAGGACCATGGAGCAATAAAATAAAACAAATGCATAAACAAAATACAGAATATACACAATACAATAGAGACACATATTTACGTGGTTCACCCAGTGTGGGCTACTTCCACAAGAGAAATTGTCAGGTCCTTCCTTTATTATTATCCAACAATCGAAGGGATACAACCTATAGCAAACCTGTTGTAACTTCCTCTTCTTTCTCTCACAGTCTCCTATCTCAAAATACAATATTCACCATGATACACAACCGCAATACATTTCCCTCATAAGAGAGGGTTTCCTTCTAGGGAAAAATACCCTAACATAATTTCTACCGTTAGATCTATGACCTTATAATGAACGGTCCATATTTATAATGAAATTACAATATACATTTCACAAGACAATTTTTCCTTCAGGGGCCTGCTTGCCCTCAAACCTTGCAAAGGGGGTAACCCCCCTCTGCACTCCCCCATGTGGAAGAGTGTACATACTTCTGGGGTGTAAATGATTCTAGGGGTATAAACACGGATGAAAACAAAATACCTCTGAATCAGGAAGATAATCAGGCTCCACAATCAATAGTCTCCCACTTGGAGATTCTCAACAACTCCACTGTTGTTGTATATGTTGGACTATGAGCCTTCTTAGACCTGGAAAATTTCTCATCTTCATAGTCATTCTTGAAGACCAACTAAAACTGAGCAAGAACTCAGTTTCTCCCTGGTTACTCCCTTTGTTAACATGTCTGCAGGATTCTGGCTAGTGTGTATCTTTTCCAACTTCAAATGTCCATTTTCCAATACAGATCTATTAAATGGTACCTTAGCTGTATATGCTTAGTCTTCAAATGGAAGGTTGATTTCTTTGCAAGATGAATGGCATTATGAATGTCACAGTACAACCTACTTTTCTCTTGCTTCTTTCCTATTTCCTCCATAAACCTCTGTAACCAAATCATTTCTTTACTAGCCTCTGTAGCAACAACATACTCTGCTTCTATTGTTGAAAGTGCAACAACCTTTTTCAGTTTCTAAATCCAACTTACTGTTGTTCCACCTATAGTAAAAACATACCCTGTGGTGCTCCTCTTGCTATGTTTATCACCTGCCTTATATGAATCAACATATCCCTGTAGAAAAGTGTCTGATCCTCCAAAACGTAATGCATGTGTAGAAGTACTTCTCAAATACCTGAGAATCCACTTTACTGCCTCCCACTGTTCTTTACCTGGATTGTTCATATACTTTCTCACAACTCCCAGTGCATGGGCAATATCTGGTCTTGTACAAACCATCGCATACATCAAGTTGCAAACTACTAATGAATAAGGGACATTGGACATGTATTCTATCTCCTCCTATGTCTTGGGACACATTTCCTTAGTTAATTTGAAATGGTTGGCTAAAGGTGTACTAACTGGTTTTGCATTCTACATTCTAAACCTCTCCAACACCTTCTCTGTGTACTCACCCTGAGATAATGTCAATTTGCGAGTTTTCCTATCTCTTGTTATTCTCATACCAAGGATTTTCTTTGCAACACCCAAATCCTTCATCACAAATGAATTAGCTAATTTCTTCTTGAGCACATTTATATCCTGCATATTAGACCTTGCAACAAGCATGTCATCTACATACAATAGCAAGATAATATAGCTTCCATTTTCTAGATTTTTAAAATAAACACAGTGATAAGAATGACATCTACTATAACCTTGTTCTGTCATAAACCTATCAAACTTCAAATACCAGTACCTTAGAGCTTCCTTTAGGCCATACAAGCTCTTCTTCAACCTGCATACCAAATTCTCCTTCCCTTTGACCTCATACCCATGTGGCTACTGCATATAAATATCTTCCTCCAAATCCCCATGGAGAAAAGTTGTTTTTACTTCTAATTGTTCAAGATGTAAAGATTCTACTGCCACAAGACTCAAAATATTCCTAATTGAAGTCATTTTAACAATATGAGAAAATTTTTCATCAAAATCTATACCTTTCTTTTGTGCAAACCCCTTTACAACAAGTCTATCCTTGTACCGCTTTATTCCTCCATCTTCTTCCTTCAACTTGTAAACCCATTTATTATGCAATGCTCTTTTTCCTCCAGGCAACTGAACCAAGTCTCAAGTATGGTTATTTACCAAGGAATCCATTTCCTCTTTCATTCCTTGCTCCCACTTATTTTGGGTGTCTATCTGTATTGCCTCTTCATAACATTCTGGTTCACCAGAATCAGTCAACAATAAATAATACAATGAAGGAGAGTATCGTTCAGGGGGTATACTTAACCTGGTAGATCTTCTAACAACACTTGCAGGAGTTTGAGGTACTTGTTTCCCCTGTTGTTGTACATTTTAATTTTCTGGTTCCTTTGGAATTTCTTTTCCAGTGATCTCATCAAGCACTGTGTATTTTGGTTTTTATTTTTCTTGTTTCTTTCCGTGCAATTGATCTTTGTACATGACCTTCTCATTGAATATGACATCTCTACTCCTAATTATTTTGTTATTTTCATAATCCCATAAGCGATAACCAAAATCATTAACACTGTATCCAATAAAGGTACACTTCCTGGATTTTTCTTCAATCTTTGTTCTATTTTCTTTATCAATATGGACAAATGCTTCACAACCGACAGTTTTTAAAAAATAATAGTTTACATTTTTTTCTGTCCATTCCTCCTCTAGAATTCTACCATCCAAAGAGCTTGAAGGTCCTCTGTTTATTAAGTAAACAACAGTAACTACAACATCTACCCAGAACTATAAGGGAAAACCAACATGCAATCTCATACTCCTTGCACACTCCATGATTGTCATGTTCATCCTTTTTGACACACAATTTTCTTGTGGTGTTATTGGAACTGTCTTCTCTCTACAAATCCCACGGTATGAACAATAATCATAAAATTCCTTGTTGTAATATTCACCTCCATTATCTGATCTAATACACTTCAAATTTTTTCCTGTCTCATTCTCAACCAAAGGTTTCCATTTCTTAAAAGTATCAAAAACATCAGATTTTTGTCGAATGCAAGAAACCCAAGTTTTTCTAGTTGCATCATCAATAAAAGTAACATAATAATGAGATCCACCAAGAGATGATATTTGAGTTGGTCCCCATACATTTGTATGCACAATCTCTAACCTTTCATTCTTCTTTTCTTTTCTGACTCTGAGAAATCTGAGACTCTTCTATTTTCCATAAACACAATGCTCACAGAAGTCCAAATAAATTTGTTTAAGTTCTGGCAACAAATTTCTTTTCTGAAGTATTTGCATTCCCTTCTCACTCATGTGTCCCAGCCTATGATTCCAAATTGTTGTATCCACTCCTATAGAATCTAAAGAGATAGAAGAGTCAGTACTACCAGTACATAAATACAATGTACCTACCTTCTCTCCTTTTCCTATCACCAATGATCCTTTGATGACCTTCCACATCTTATCTGTAAATATGGATATACAACCTTCACTTTCCAACTATCCTGTTGAAATTAGATTTTTCCTTAGATCTGGAACATGTCTTACCTCTTTCAACAACCATTGGTTTCCATTGCATTGTTTTATTTTTACCTTTCTCATTCCAACAATTTTGCATTGTGCATCATCACCCAAATGAACCTGTCCAAAATCACCTTGAACATAATCTAGAAAATGTTTCCTATGGGGTGTGGAATGAAATGAATCCCTTTAATATACTACCCAAGACTCATAAATATTATCTACAAAAAGAATCAAAGCATCTTGTAATACATCACCTATTACATTTGCTTCCTGATTTATCTCCTACTGTCCATCTCTTTGTTTCTTTGGAGCTCTACAGTCTTTCTTTAGATGTCCTTTCTTCCCACAATTCTAGCACTTTATCTTTCCAAGTCTGGATTTGGATCTTCCCTTCCTAGAATTCCCGTGGTTCCCTGAGCCCTTTCCTCTATCCTTTTTTCTTCCCCCATTCTCCATGTTCAACGCATTACCTAATGTCTCACCTGTGCTTTTCCGTCGCATTTCCTCACTAAGGATAACACCAACCACATCATCAAATTTTAAATTATTTGAACTAGAGACAGAGTTACTTATAGCCATGAACAAGCCATTCCATCTTTCTGGCAATGAGCACAAGATTAGAAGAGCCCTGACCTCATCATCAAATTCCACTTTTACATAACTTAGTTTATTAGTAACCGTATTAAATTCATTTAAATGATATGAAACAGACCCACCTTCTGACATATTCATATTAAATAATCTCTTCATTAGAAATACCTTATTGGAATCCGATGGTTTTTCATACAATTTAGCCAATTCATCCATCAAACTCTTCATTGTCTTTTCTTTCGAAATATTGAAAGCCACCGACACTGCCAGACTCAGCTGTATCGTTCCTAGAGCCTTTCTATCAAGAATATCCCATTCTTCGTCTTTCATAGTTGTTGGCTTCTTTGCTATTCCACCCAATGGTAGGAATAGATCCTTCTGATATAAATAATCTTCCATCTGCATCTTCCATAACTGGTAGTTTTGGTCGTTAAATTTTTTGACCCTAAAATTTCCATCTTCCGACATTGCTCCCACTCGAACCAAGAACCTTTTTTTCCTACGAGTTACCTTTCTCTCTAATACCAGTTGTTAGAAAAATAGGATCGTGGAGCAATAAAATAAAACAAATGCAGAAATAAAATACAGAAGATACACAATACAATAGAGACACAGATTTACATGGTTCACCCAGTGTGAGCTACGTCCACCATGGAAATTTCCAGGTCCTTCCTTTATTATTATCCAACAATCGAAGGGATACAACCTACAACAAGCCCGCTGCAAATTCCTCTTCTTTCTCTCATAGTCTCCTATCTTAGAATACAATATTCACCACAATACACAGCCGCAATACATTTCCCTCATAAGAGAGGGTTTCCTTCTAGGGAAAAAAACCCTAACATAATTTCTACCATTAGATCTGCGACCTTATAATGAATGGTCCAGATTTACAATGAAATTATAATATACATTTTACAAGGCAATTTTTCCTTCGAAAGCTTCACCCTTGAACATCTTTCATGGGCTCGCGTGCCCCCAGACCCCATAGAGGGGGTAACCCCCCTCTGCACTCCCCCATGTGGAAGAGTGTACATACTTCTGGGGTGTAAATACTTCATGGGGTATAAACACGACGGTAAACAAAAGACCTTTGAATCAGGAAGATAATCAGGCTCCACAAACAACATGTGTTAATGTTGCCTCCGCATGAATAGGTTAATGTTAATGTTTCCAACCTAATGTATGTTTAAATTGTATTATATATATATATGAATATCAGACCACGAAAGTTTCCAAGTGGTCATGCCGACCTGACTAGTTGGGTACGTCCCTTGCGTATCAGTCTTGGAGACAGTTTATATATGAGGTAGCGTGTTTTTAGCCTGTTTGGGAGATCGGGGGACATTAAAAAATGGTATCAAAGCCAAGTTTTCAACACTGATCCTGAATTGGGTTGGATAAGCTGAAATTGGAACTGGGGTTCAAACAAAGATATTGCCAAAACAAAAAAAATATGAGATAAGAGCATCCCTAGGTGCCAAGAGAATACCTTGGTCATGTTATGAAGCTAAGGAGGTATAACATTTTAAGGAATGATAATAGAGAAAGAAGCCACAACAACTGTTGTGTTGGGACAAAAGGGTTGAATTCAGGGTGTAAGATCTGTGCAGGGGAAGGGCCAACTTTTTCAAGCTGTGAGATATGGAAAAAGGTGCATGAGATTTAACCTCCAAGTCCTTTGGACTTCGTGACTTCGGCAAATTTTATGTGTTATAGAGAAAAAGGGGTCAAATCCAGAAGTTCTAAAGTCCCGTAGTGGATCTACACCATAGATTCAGGGAGAAGTGCTTGATCATCGGTTTTGGCCGAAGACATATCAGAACCGTTAGATCAAGCCAAGAGCAGAAGGTAAGGTGCAGTGGTTAAAAGCAGATCTGCGCATGAATGATTGTGAGCTATTTATCTCACAAAAGTTCGTAAATTTGACATTCGGGAGTAATAAGGTGTGATAGAGTGAAAAATCCTGACATCCCGAAGTCCAGAACTAATCTACACCGTTCATCAAAAGAGACATGTGTCAGCATATTGTCTTGTTCGGGAATTTGAAATTCAGGAGAAACAAAGTGTGCTAAGGAGAAAACTCCTGAAATACCTATGTCTGGAGTTAATCCAAACCGTTCATCAAAGGAGACACGTGTCGACAGATTGTCTTGTTCGGGAATTCAAAATTTGAGAAAAACAAAGTGCGCTAAGGAAAAAGATCCCAAAGTCCCGAAGTCTGGAGTTCATCCGAGCCGTTCATTAAAGGAGACATGTGTGAGATGATCAACTTATTTGGAGTTCGACGTTCAGGAAAATTGGAGTGTACTAGTGTGGAATCTCCCAAACCCCGAACTCCCAAAGCCAAAGAGCCAAAGTAGCGTGGCATGACGACGTCACCTATGGTGATGTGGACCTTTCCTAGACATGCCATGTTCCACCACCTTAATTGTTCACAGTTGTACTATGTGGAACTTGGAAGGTAAAGAAGTTCGGGAGTTCGAAGTTCAGGAGATTTGAGGAATGCAAGTGTAAAATCTTCCAAAGCTCTGAAGCTCGAAGTCCTGAAGTGACGTAGCTTGCTGATGTCACTTGCAATGATGTGGACACATGGGATGGGTGCCATGTGTCAGTGAGTTAACAACATGTCGAATAATGTTTATGCCAATTGGAACATGACACGTGTCACCCGTCTGATTGGGACATGAGTCTGCTTCTAGTATTCCACCACTTGGCACTCCCCTCGACCATGATTAGTGGGACCCTGATGTTACACAAAGAAGTTAAAGTTAGTGAAGAATGTAATGAGGTCAAACCCACATTAACTCGATAGCAAGGGACACATAGCACCAAATCTTGCAGTGTGGAAACTTGGCACTTCAGAGGAATTGTGTTCAAGTGTGAATAATCCTAAAGGCCCGAAGGCCGAATTCTACCTCGACCATTGATCACGGAGGACACGTGACCACAGATTCCACAGTCCAGAGACTGGGCACTCTAGAGGAATTGTGTTACATTTTGCATAGAGTCGAGAACTCCCGAAGGCCAAAGTACATCTCGAACATTGATCGCAAAGGATGTGTGGCATCAGATCGCAAAGTCTAAATATTTGGTACTCCGAAGGAAATTTTGTTGCAGTTGCTTCAGTCAGGAACTCCCGGAGGGCAGAGTTAATCTCGATCGTCGACCAATAGAGGGTACGTGGAGGCAGATGCAGTAGTCAGGAGAGTTGACACACCAAAAGAATTGAGAGTATGGACAATTCAAAACACTCGAAGCCGAAGTCTCGGAATTGATAGTGATCATTGGTTATCAAAAGGGAAAGGACCATTGATGTGTTGTTTGTGAATTTGTCGGTTCAACACTACGACGAAGCTATGCAGCAGTACTTTGAAAACTCTCAAAGCCTAAGTTCTGTAGCAAATTTGTATCGTTGGATGACGAAAAGTTGTTGACCATTGATCCTTCGTCCTTCGTGAGTTCGCAATTGGTGCTCCGGAGAATTGGTAGTTGGAGTTTCATGAATATTTAGAGCTCTGAAGTGTGGAATCTCCCAAAGCCTAAAGTCCCAAAACCAAAGAGCCGAAGTAGTGTGGCATGATGACGTTACCTATGGTGATGTGGACCTTTCCTTGACATGCCACGTGCCACCACCTTAATTGTTGACAATTGTACTATGTGAACCTTGGAAGGTAAAGAAGTTTGGGAGTTCGGAGTTCGGGAGATTTGAGGAATGCAAGTGTAAAATCTTCCAAAGCTCTAAAGCCCAAAGTCCCGAAGTGACGTAGCTTGCTGATGTCACTTGAAATGACATGGACACATGGGATGGGTGCCATGTGTCAGTGAGTTAAGAACCTGTCAAAGAATGTTTATGCCAATTGGAACATGACATGTGTCACCTGCCTGATTGGGACACATGTCTGCTTCTAGTATTCCACCACTTGGCACTCCCCTCGACCATGGCTAGTGGGGCACTGATGTTGCACAAAGAAGTTAAAGTTAGTGAAGAATGTAATGAAGTCAAACCCACATTAACTTGATAGCAAGGGACACATGGCACCAGATCCTATAGTCTAGAGACTTGGCACTCCGGAGGAATTGTGTTCAAGTGTGAAGAATCCCAAAGGCCCAAAGGCCAAAGTCCACCTCGATCGTTGATCACGGAGGACAAGTGAAATCAGATTCCGTTGTCCAGAGACTGGGCACTCCAGAAGAATTGTGTTACATTTTGCATAGAGTCGAGAACTCCTAAAGGCTAGAATACATCTCAAACATTGATCACAAAGGATGTGTGGCATCAGATCCCAAGGTCTGAATATTTGGTACTACGGAGGAAATTGTGTTGTAGTTGCTTCAGTCAGGAACTCTCAGAGGCCGAAGTTAATCTCGACCATCGAACAGTAGAGGGTACATGGAGGCAGATGCGGTAGTTGGGAGAGTTGACACACCAGAAGAATTGAGAGTATGGACAGTTCAAAACACTCAAAGCAAAAGTCCTGGAATTGATAGTGATCATTGGTTATCAAAAGGGCAAGGAATGTTGATGTGTTGTTTGTGAATTTGTTGGACCGACACTCCAACGAATCTATGTATCAGTACTTTGAAAACTCTCAAAGCCAAAGTTTTGTAGAAAATCTTTGTCGTTTGATGCCGGGAAGTTGTGGACCATTTATCCACCGTCCTTCATGAGTTCGCAAGTGGTGCTCTGGGGAATTGGTAGCTGGAATTGCATGAATATTTAGAGATATGAAGTTCTGAAGCCGGAGGCCCAAAGTTCTGAATAAGCACCTATCAACCTAGCAGTTGGCCACATTCTGTGGTCACATAAATTGGGGGCTGAGAAAAAGGGGCTAATAACCGAAAGTGAATTGGAGAATAGAACATGGCTCGAATATAGAGCCATGGGGATTCTTGATTGACCAAGACCCACAGAAAATGGAGTCTAATATTTTTTTTTTGTTGAATCAGATTGGTTTATGTTATTCTAGAAAATTATTAAAGACTAATAGCCTGACAAAATTCGGTTGACTGCACATTTTGCAGACATAGAAATTGTCAGAACCGAACATAATTGTCACATAGTGCAGAGAAATGGAGGAGGCACAGGACAATTACAATCAGGAGAATGAAGTTATAGGAATGGTTTTCCATTTGGGAGTTGAAGTAACGAACTCTAATGGGCATGGAAAAGAAATAGAGAAAGACATGGGCATGATGAAAATAATTAAGAGAGACAAGCTTAAGAGAGCCAAGAGAAACATGAATACTTCAATATGAATTTAATGCTGAGCCTGGAAAGAATTCAAAATAATTTGGATAAGGAAAGTGGATCCAACAAATTAGGGAGCCACAGGTCCCCTGATGAGGAAAGAATAGAAAGAAGTGGTAAAAGACATCACCGACACTCCCAAAGGAATTCCAAAAGGAGGCCACACAACAGTTCAAGTCCATCTCCTACTATAAAGCATAGGAGATATGAAGTGGATGAAATGAAGGGTGAAATGAATAATATCAAACCTCCTAATTTTGACAGAGAGCACCAGAAAGATGAAGATGTTGAGACATGGCTACTTGGCATGAGGAAATGTTTCCAATTGCATAATTATTCCTCTCATGAAGAAGGAAGAATCACAATATATCATATGAAAGTAAAATCATCCATGTGGTGGGATCATCTTGTGCAAGTGAAACACATCAGAGAGAACAATGTTACATGGAAGGAATTCAAGAGGCATTTTGAAAAGAAGTACTTAACCAAGATATACTATGACAAAAAGACGAAAGAGTTTTGTGAACTTAAATTGGGCAGCATAACTATAGATGAATATGAAAAGAGATTTCTAGATTTTTTGAAGTATGTCTCTTTCATTAAGGATGAGATAGTCAAAATCCAGAGATATCTGAGTAGGCTGCCATCTTTCATCAGTGACAAAATCCATTATGATGATCCTAAAACTATGGAAGAAACCATAAGGAGGGAAAGTGTTTATATGATCAACATAAGGGAAAGCCTACTTAGAAAATAGCTTGGGGAGAGAAGAGGAATTTTAAGAGGGAGCAGAGAGAGAAGGGGAACAAGCCATCATTTTTCATAAAGAGTCCTCAAGGACAACTAGTTTTGAGAGAGCCCAAGATTGCTGAAGTAGGTGGGAAAAGGCCAAGGAAGATACCTATGCAATGCTGGGGTTGTAAAGGAGATCATAATTATAGATATTTCCCTCACAAAAGTGAGAAAGTGAGAGTTGTTCACAATGTTCAGCAAGTAGAAACAGTGAAGGACATGGGAAAAAGAGTACAAAGGATCTATGTAGCCCTGGAAAACAAGCAAGATGAGTTTCAATCACACGTGATTGAATTCGAAGGTATGATCAATAACCATGCCTTTACTATTTTAATTGATTTAGGGGCTAGTCATAGCTATATAGATCCTAAGTTAGTGGAAATATTTCAATTTCCAAGAAGCAAGCATGGGAAATATTGGCTAGTGCAACTGGCTACAGGAGCCAAGAGAAAGGTTGTTGAGTTGGTTAAATCATGTCCAGTGGGCATGAATGGACTAAGTACCAAGGTAAATTTGAACATCTTTCCTTTGGGATCCTATGACTGCCTAATTGGTATGGATTGGTTGGACCAACACCATGCCATGTTAGACTATCATAACAAGGCATTGACTTTCCTGGATGAGGAAGGAAATCAAAGAGGAGTCCAAGGAATTCCCAGGGAAGTTATTGTCTAAGAAATCTCAGCAATGAAGTTGAAGAAGTGTTACAGGAATGGATTCCAAATATATGCATCCCATATGGAAGAATCACCAAAGGATAAGGTGCAAAAATTGGAGGATCATTCAATCCTAAAATATTTTGATGATGTGTTCAAGGAGATATCGAGGCTATCTCCAAAGAGAGATACTTATTTCTCTATAAATTTGATGCCTGGGGCAGCTCCAATGTCAAAGACTCCCTACCGAATGAGCACACCATAACTGAAAGAACTACAAATGAAGCTTGAAGATATTTTAAAGAAAGGGTACATATGACCAAGTGTGTCACCTTGGGGTGCCCCAGTGTTATTTTTGAAGAATAAATATGGGACCTTGAGATTGTGCATTGACTTCAAGAAGTTAGATAAAATAACTATAAAGAACAAGTATCCTCTACCAAGGATTTATGATCTCTTCAATCAATTGAAGGATGCAAGGATATTTTCAAAGATAGATCTCAGGTCAGGATACCATCAGGTAAGGATTAAATATGAATACATAAGAAAGACCGCCTTCAGAACAAGGTATGGTCATTATGAGTTCACAGTGGCGCCATTTGGGTTATCAAATGCACCATCTATTTTCATGTGCTTAATGAATGGTGTTTTCCAAGAATATTTAGACAAGTTTGTCATTGTATTTTTCGATGACATAGTTGTATATTGCAAGACAAAAGCAGAGCACGATCAACACTTGAGGATGGTGTTACAAGTGCTAAGAGAGCACCAACTATTTTCCAAATTGATGAAGTGCTCATTTTACCAAAATTGAATTCACTATTTGGGGCATATAATATCCAAAGAGGGAATAGCAGTAGACCTTGAAAATATTGAAGCCATTAAAGGGTGTACAACACCTAAGAATGTAACAGAAGTCATATCCTTCATGGGTCTAGCTAGCTACTACAAGAGATTCATTGCAGGATTTTCGAGGATTTCTCAACCAATCGCTTCCTTGAAAAGAAAAGGGGTAAAATTTGAATGGACAGAAGAATGTGAAAATAGCTTCCAACAATTAAAGCAATTGTTAACTAGTGCTCCAATTCTGAGGATTGCAGATCCGAAGGAAGAGTTCGTGGTTTGCACAGATGCATGCAAAGAAGGATTCGGTGGATTCCTAAGTTAGAATGGGTTTGTGATATGTTTTGAATCCAGGAAATTGAAAGAGCATGAAAGACTCTACGCTACTCATGATTTGGAGTTGGCATCCATAGTACACACTTTAAAGAAATGGAGACACTACATCATGGCAAAGAGGTTTAAGCTGAGGACAAACCATAATGGTCTGAAATATTTGTTTGATAAGCCTACTTTAAATTCCAGGAAGATAAAATGGTTGGAATTCCTCTGTGAATATGACTTTGCTATCAAGCACATTAAAGGAAAGGAGAACAAAGTGGCTGATGCACTCAACAAGAGAGTGCATGAAATACATGCTAAAACCATCAACATGTATCAAACCCATCTTTAGGACAAAATTTTGGAATCTTCAAAAGAATATTTGCAGTACATGGAAATGGTAACAAAGTTACAACAATGTAAGATGCTACAGAAAATACAAGATTATAGATTCAAATTTTATGGAATATGCATGTACAGGAAAATAATTATGTACCTAGTTATCACGAATTGAGGAGTATGATCTTGAAAGAGATGCATAATGTGCCTTATGTTGGGCACCCTAGATATCATAAAACAATGGAAGCAGTCAAGAGCCATTACTATTGGCCAGGCATGAAGAAAGAAATTGCAGAGTACATCGCCAGATGTATGGAGTGTCAAAGGGTCAAAGCTGAGCATAGACACCTAGATGGGTTGCTACAGCCATTACCCATCCCTGAGTGGAAGTGGGAAGTGGTGACAATGGATTTCTTCATTGGATTACCTAGAAAAAACAAACAACATGATTCCATCATGGTGGTGGTGGACAAGCTTATGAAAGCTACCAATTTTATTCCATTGAAGACTACTCACAAGGAAACTAATGTTGATGATATTTATATGAGGGAAGTAGCATGAATTCACGGTATTCCCAAGACAATTGTGTCTGAAAGAGACCCAAAATTTACCTCGAGTTTTTGGAGAGGATTATTCAAGGGGTTCAGAATGAACCTGAACTTTAGCACAACCTATCATCCTAAGTCTGATGGACAAACAGAAAGAGTAAATCAAGTGATAGAAGATATCTTAAGAATGTATGTGATGGAAAAAACATCCATAAGGGAAGACTACCTACATATGGTAGAGTTTTCTTACAACAATGTGTACCAAGAATCACTGAAGATGAGCTCATTTGAGTAACTTTATGGATGAAAGTGCAACACACCAATAAGCTGGGACAACCCAGCTGATAGAGAAATAATTGGGCTAGAGTTGCTCATGGAAATGGAAGACAAATTGTTAAAGATAAAGAAGAATTTGAAGGTTGCCCAAGACAAGAAGAAAATTTATTCTGACAAAGGAAGAATCCACAAGGAATTCAAAGTGGGTGATCATGTTTTTTTTAAGGTGAAAGCCAATACAAGTTCCCTAAAGCTGGGAAACTATTCCAAGTTGGCAGCTAGATATTTTGGACAGTTTGAAATTCTAGAAAGGATTGGATCAGTAGCTTATATGCTTGCATTTCCTGCATGCATGACTATTCATAATGTATTTCATGTTTCATTGCTCAAGAAATATATACTTGATGCTAATCATGTGATTGATTGGAATGTGATTGAGGTGGAGCAAGAAGGTGCTTTACAAGTGCATCTGGTGTGCATACTGGAGAAGAAGAGAATGAAGATCCAGAATCGAGCCATAGGGATTGTAAAGGTCTAGTGGACCTAGTACGGTCCTGAGGATGCAACATGGGAGCATGAAGATGCTATGCGAGCAAAATACCTGCATATTTTTAAAGATTTTGGAAATCTTGTTGATGTTGTGTAAATAAGTTGCACTGAGTACAGTGCAAAAAAAAAGGGGAGGGGATTGTAATACCACAACAATGAGCCCAGTTGTAATTACGAATTGTAAATATGTTCTATAGGATGGTTAGCTAAGTGTTATAAGCTAGGGGCTTATGTACTTTTAGGCCGAAGAGCCTAGACGATAAAGTCTTGGAGCTTGTTGTGTTGTACATGTAAATATTTATATGCTTAATATAAAAAAAATCACTACGTATAGATCGACCATGAAGAAAGAGTATGGGGGGGATGAACTCCACTAGGTTGGGTAAGAGAGGGGGCTGAGACGATGGAAAGAGGGGCTAATATTGAGAGCTTAAGTCCAATAGAATAATATATCATTATTCTAAATGTTGTGAGTGGGATATGAATATATCCTAAGTTACTTTGGGGAAAAGGTACGACTTTCAAATGGAGAGGAACACACTTCATGAGTGCCATGTGTCAACTTAGGCACATGAAAATATAAGTGGGAATTCTTACCATTTTGGGAATCTTTTGCCATTTTTGCACCAGTGCACCTAGCAAGCACACAGTAACCCTAGAATGCCATTGTTGAATTCCTCAACCACCCTGAACCTCTACAACAAGAAAAAATTGATACCCTTGGTGCACATGTACCCTACGGGTTGCCTTCATATTGTTCCTTCATTACCGTCCCCCGTGTCTAGTTTCTATTATTTCCATCACCATGCCTAGATGTTGAGGAGCGGGAGTGAAGAAGCGGGTTGTCAGGCTCGTGGATAGAAGAAGCAGGTTGTCAGGTTTGTGAGAAACTCTCTCTAGGTGAGAGAGTGTGTTGAGGAAGTGAGTTCTCTTGGAGGGAGTCCAGTAGTAGCTACAAAGCTCTGATAATTCATGTTCATCTTGTTTTTGAAGCCTCGGAAGGGAGGTGGACCAATCGATGGATTTTGTGACAGAGAAGGTGCATACTCCTGGGGTGAGATAGGCATGTGGGGAATGAGAGTCTATGAGCAGTGGGCTTAAGTGGATCCTGGGAGGAAATCCTTCATTTTGAACTTCGCAACTATCTGGTCGACCTTTCTTAGCACATGAATCCATTTCCTGGTGGAGTTTATTCCCAGCTCTAGGGTGACCCCTACTTAGAGTGATGAGAAGTGCGGTCTAAGGCTTGGAGGTTTGTGGAAGGTCTGCACACATTTGGTGGTCTTCTCAATCAAAATATAAGTACCAATTCTATGTTCATTGTATGTTGTGTATCTAGTATACATGTTATATTTTTATTAGAATTACCTATATATATTGCATGTATGTGTTAATGTTGCTCCGACATGAATAGGTGTAAGAGCATAGTGTTTATGTCTATTTAAATTTTATTATAAATAGGTAATTCTAATAAACACTATGCTCTTACACCTATTGATGTGGGAGCAACATTAACACATACATGCAATATATATAGGTAATTCTAATATATATATATATATATATATATATATATATATATATATATATATATATATATATATATATAATAAAATTTAAACGGACATAAACACTATGCTCTTACACCTATTCATGCGGGAGAAACATTAACACATGCATGCAATATATATAGGTAATTCTAATAAAAATATAACCTATATACTAGATACACAAATATATCAATATTTGAATATTATAATAGGGAAGTTTCCAAGTGGTGATGTCGACCTGGCTGGCTGGGTACGTCACATGGGTATCAGTATTGGAGACAGTGTATGTCTGAGGTAGTGTGTTTTTGGCCTATTGGTGGTTAGGGGATGTTACAGAATGTCTTCCCATCATGAGGTTTTGGTGGCCTATATTAAAGCCAAAGAACAAGGTCAATCATAAATTTTGGCAAATAATATATAATTTTATAAGGTTTTAGGAAAATCACAAAACTAAAGAAATCAAAGGGTTGTAACTTTCCAAGGGAATGCAAGAAGTCCCAAGAAACAATTGCATCCTGTAGACTATATATATGTGTAGAGGAGCACCTTGTATCAAGTGCTCCATTTTTTTTGTAATTTTGAGAACTATTTCAAGAAATTTAATAAGAAGAATACCTTAGGGCCATTTTTGAAGAAAAAAAATGGTGTATCAGTCTTGGAGATAGTTTATGTGTGAGGTAGTGTGTTTTAATCATGTTTGGGAGGCCGGGGGACATTAAAAAATGGTATCAAAGCCAAGGTTTCAACACTGAGCCTGAATTGTGTCGGATAAGTTGAAATTGTAACTGGGGTTCAAACAAAGATATTGTCAAAACAAACAAAATATGAGTTAAGAGTGTCCCTAGGTGCCAAGATAATACCTTGGTCGTGTTATGAATCTCAGGAGGTATAACATTTTAAGGAATGACAACAGAGAAAGAAGCCACAACAACTGTTGTGTTGGGATGCACGGTTTGAATTTGGGGCGTAAGATCTATGCAAGGGAAGTGACAACTTTTTCAAGCCGTGAGATATGGAAAAAGGTGCATGAGAGTTAACCTCCAAGTCCTTTGGACTTCGTGACTTCAGAAAAGTTTATGTGTTATAGAGAAAAAGGGGTTGAAGCCAAAAGTTCTGAAGTCCCATAGTGGATCTACACTGTAGATTCGGGGAGAAGTGCTTGATCGTTGGCTTTGGCCAAAGACATATCAGAACCGTTAGATCAAGCCAAGAGCACAAGGTAAGGTGCAGTGGTTAAAAGAAGATCTTAGTCGACACATCTGCGTGTGAATGATTGTGAGCTATATATCTCACAACAATTTGTAAATTTCACATTCGGGAGTAATAAGGTGTGATAGAGTGAAAACTCCTTAAATCCCGGAGTCCAAAACTAATCTAGACCATTCATCAAAAGAGACACGTGTCGGCATATTGTCTTGTTCGGGAATTTGACATTCGGGAGAAACAAAGTGTGCTAAGGAGAAAACTCCCGAAATCCATAAGTTTGGAGTTAATCCGGACTGTTCATGAAAAGAGACATGTGTCGACAGATTGACTTGTTCGGGAATTCGAAATTCAAGAAAAACAAAGTGCACTAAGGAAAAGGATCCCAAAGTCCCAAAGTATGGATTTCATCCAGACTGTTCATTAAAGGAGACGTGTGTGAGAAGATCAACTTATTTGAAGTTCGACGTTTGGGAAAATTTGAGTGTGCTAGTGTGGAATCTCCCGAAGCCCGAAGTACCGAAGACAAAGAGCTGAAGTAGCGTGGCATGACGACATCACCTATGGTGATGTGCACCTTTCCTAGACATGCCACATGCCACCACCTTAACTGTTGATAGTTGTACTATGTGGACCTTGGAAGGTAAAGAAGTTTGGGAGTTCAGAGTTCGGGAGATTTGAGGAATGCAAGTGTAAAATCTTTTGAAGCTCTAAAGCCCAAAGTCCCGAAGTCACGCAGCTTGCTGACGTCCCTTGAAATTACGTAGACACATGGGATGGGTTCCACGTATCAGTGAGTTAAGAGCCTGTCGAAGACTGTTTATGCCAATTGGAACATGACACGTGTCACCCTCTTGATTGGGACACATGTCTACTTCTAGTATTTTGCCACTTGGCACTCCCCTCGACCATGGTTAGTGGGACCTTCATGTTACAAAAAGAATTTAAAGTTAGTGAAGAATGTAATGAAGTTGAACCCACATTAACTTGATAGCAAGGGATGCATGGCGTCAGATCCTACAGTCGGGAGACTTGGCACTCCAGAGGAATTGTGTTCAAGTGTGAAGAATCCCAAAGGCCCAAAGGCCGAAGTCTACTTCGACCATTGATCGCGGAGGAAATGCGACATCAGATTCTACAGTCTGGATACTGGGCACTCCAGAGGAATTGTGTTACATTTTTCATAGAGTCGAGAACTCTCGAAGGTCGTAGTACATCTTGAACATTAATCGCAAAGGATGTGTGGTGTCAGATCCCAAGGTCTGAATATTTGGTACTCAGAAGGAAATTATGTTGCAGTTGCTTTAGTCAAGAACTCCCGGAGGCCAGAGTTAATATCGATCGTCGACTAGTAGAGGGTACGTGGAGGCATATGCGGTAGTCAGAAGAGTTGACACACCAAAATAATTGAGAGTATGGACAGGTCAGAAGACCCGAAGCCGAAGTCTCAGAATTGATAGTGATCTTTGGTTATCAAAAGGGAAAGGACCGTTGATGTGTTGTTTGTGAATTTGTTGGTCCGACACTCCGACGGATCTATGCAACAGTACTTTGACAAATCTCAAAGCCGAAGTTCTATAGAAAATATCTGTCGGTGGATGTTGGGAAGTTCTGGACAATTGATCCACTGTCCTTCGTGAGTTCATAATTGGCACTCCGGGGAATTGGTAGTTGGAGTTGCATGAATATTTAGAGCTCTAAAGTTCTGAAGCCGGAGGCCCAAAGTTCTGAATAAGCGCCTATTAGCCTAGCGGTTGGCCACATTCTGCGGTCACATAACTTGGGGGCTGAGAAAAAGGGGCTAATAACCGAAAGTGAATTGGAGAACAGAACAGGGCTCGGAGATAGAGCCGTGGGGATTCTTGATTGACCAAGACCCACAAAAAATGGAGGCTATTATTATTTTTTGTTGAATCAGATTGGTTTATGTTATTCTGGAAAATTATTAAAGACTAATAGCTTGACAAAATTTGGTTGACTGCACATTTTGCAGACTTAGAAATTGTCAAAACCGAACATAATTGTCACATAGTACAGAGAAATGGAGGAGGCACAGGACAATTACAGTTAGGAGAATGAAGCTAGAGGAATGGATGTCCATTTGGGAGTTGAAGGAACAAAATCCAATGGGAATGGAAAATAAATAGAGAAAGACATGGGCATGATGAAAATAATTAAGAGAGCCAAGGAGAAACATGAATACTTCAATATGAATTTAATGCAGAGCCTAGAAATAGTTGAAAATAATTTGGGTAAGGAAAGTGGATCCAACAAATTAGGGAGCCACAGGTCCCTTGATGAGGAAAGAATAGAAATAAGTGGTAACAGACATCACTGACACTCCCAAAGGAATTCCAAAAGGAGTCCACACAACAGTTCAAGTCCATCTCCAACTATAAAGCATAGGAGATATGAGGTGGATGAAATGAAGGGTGAAATGAATAAGATCAAACCCCCTAGTTTTGACAGAGAGCACCATAAATATGAAGATGTTGAGACATGGCTACTTGGCATGAGGAAATGTTTCCAATTGCATAATTATTCCTCTCATGAAGAAGGAAGAATCACAATCTGTCAGATGAAATGAAAATCATCCATGTGGTGGGATCATCTTGTGCAAGTGAAACACATCAGAGAGAACAACATTACATGGAAGGAATTCAAGAGGCATTTTGAAAAGAAGTACTTAACCAAGAGATACTATGACAAAAAGGCGAAAGAGTTTTTTGAACTTAAATTGGGCGGCATGACTATAGATGAATATGAAAGGAGATTTCTAGAGCTATTGAAGTATGTCTCTTTCATTAAGGATGAGACAGTCAACATCCATACATATCTGAGTGGGCTGTCATCTTTCATCAGTGACAAAATCGATTATGATGATCCTAAAACTATGGAATAAACCATAAGGATGGAAAGTGTTTATATGATCAACATAAGGGAAAGCCTACTTTCCAAATAGCTTGGGAAGACAAGAGGAATTTTAAGAGGGAGCAGAGACAGAAGGGGAACAAGCCATCAATTTTCATAATAGTCCTCAAGGACAACATTTTTTGAGAGAGCCCAGGATGGCTGAAGTAGGTGGGAAAAGGCCAAGGAAGACACCTATGCAATGTTGGGGTTGTAAAGGATATCATAATTATAGTTATTTCCCTCACAAAAGTGAGAAAGTGAGAGTTGTTCATAATGTTCAGCAAGTAGAAACAATGGAGGACATGGGCAAAAGAGTACAAAGGATCTATGCAGCCCTGGAAAACAAGCAAGATGAGTTTCAATCACACATGATTGAATTCGAAGGTATGATCAATAACCATGCCTTTACTATTTTAATTGATTTAGGGGCTAGTCATAGCTATATAGATCCTAAGTTAGTGGAAATATTTCAATTTCCAAGAAGAAAGCATGGGAAATATTTGCTAGTGCAACTGGATACAGGAGCCAAGAGAAAGGTTGTTGAGTTGGTTAAATCATGTCCAGTGGGCATGAATGGACTGAGTACCAAGGCAGATTTGAACATCTTTCCTTTGGGATCATATGACTGCCTAATTCGTATGGATTGGTTGGACCAACACCATGCCATATTAGACTATCATAACAAGGCATTCACTTTCCTAGATGAGGAAGGAAATCAAAGAGGAGTCCAAGGAATTCCCAGGGAAGTTATTGTTCGAGAAATCTCAATAATGAAGCTGAAGAAGTGTTACAGGAAGGGCTTACAAATATATGCAGCCCATATGGAAGAATCACCTAAGGATAAGGTGCAAAAATTGGAGGATCATTCAATCCTAAAATATTTTGACGATGTGCTCAAGGAGATACCGGGGCTATCCCCAAAGAGAGATACTAATTTCTCTATAAATTTGATGCCTGGGGTAGCTCCAATGCCAAGACTCCCTACTAGATGAGCACACCAAAACTAAAAGAACTGCAAATGTAGCTTGAAGATCTTTTAAAGAAGGGGTACATATGACCAAGTGTGTCACCTTGGGGTTCCCCAGTGTTATTTTTGAAGAATAAATATGGGACCAAGGATTTATGATCTCTTCGATCAGTTGAAGGATGGAAGGATATTTTCATCTCAGGTCAAGATACCATCAGGTAAGGATTAAATATGAATACATTAGCAAGACCACCTTCAAGACAAGCTATGGTCATTATGAGTTCACAGTGGTGCCATTTGGGTTATCAAATGCACCATCTATTTTCATGTGCTTAATGAATGGTGTTTTCTGAGAATATTTAGACAATTTTGTCGTTGTATTTTTCAATGACATACTTGTATATTGCAAGACAGAAGCAGAGCACGATCAACAATTGAGGATGGTGTTACAAGTGCTAAGAGAGCACCAACTGTTTTCCAAATTGAGGAAGTGCTCATTTTACCAAAATAGAATTCACTATTTGGGGCATATAATATCCAAAGAGGGAATAGCAGTAGACCCCAAAAATATTGAAGCCATTAAAGGGTGGACAACACCTAAGAATGTGACATAATTCAGATCCTTCATGGGTCTAGCTAGCTACTATAGGAGATTCATTGTAGGATTTTCGAGGATTGCTTAACGAATCACTTCCTTGAAAATAAAAGGGGTAAAATTTGAATGGATAGAAGAATGTGAAAAGAGATTCTAGCAATTAAAGAAGTTGTTAACCAATGCTCCAATTCTGAGGATTTCAGATCCGAATGAAGAGTTCATGGTTTTCACAAATGCATGCAAAGAAGGATTGGGTGGAGTCCTCAGTCAGAATGGGTTTGTGATATGTTTTGAATCCAGGAAATTGAAAGAGAATGAAAGACTCTACGCCACTCATGATTTGGAGTTGGCATCCATAGTACATGATTTAAAGAAATGGAGACACTACATCATGGGAAAGAGGTTTAAGTTGAGGACAAACCATAATGGTCTGAAATATTTGTTTGATCAGCCTACTTTGAATTCTAGGCAGAAAAAATGGTTGGAATTCCTCTGTGAATATGACTTTTCTATCAAGAACATCAAAGGAAAGGTGAACAAAGTGGTTGATGCACTCAGCAAGAGAGTGCATGAACTACATGCTACAACCATCAACATGTATCAAACCCATATTAAAGACAGAATTTTGGAATCTACAAAAGCATATTTTCAGTACATGGAAATGGTAACAAAGTTACAACAACGTAAGATGCTACATAAAAAATAATATTATAGATTGAAATTTGATGGAATACACCTGTATAGAAAAATAATTATGTACCCAATTCTCATGAATTGAGGAGTATGATCTTGAAAGAGATGCATAATGTGCCTTACGTTGGCCACCCTGTATATCATAAAACAATGGCAGCAGTCAAGAGCCATTACTATTGGTCAGGCATGAAGAAAGAAATTTCAGAGTACATTGCCAGATGTATGGAGTGTCAAAGGGTCAAAGATAAGCATAGACACCTAGCTAGGTTGCTACAACCATTACCCATCCCTGAGTGGAAGTGGGAAGTGGTGATAATGGATTTCTTCATTGGATTACCTAGAACAAACAAACAACATGATTCCATCACGGTGGTGGTCGATAAGCTTATGAAAGCTACCCATTTTATTCCATTGAAGACTACTCACAAGGAAACTAATGTTGATGATATTTATATGAGGGAAGTAGCATGATTTCACGATATTCCCAAGACAATTGTGTCTGAAAGAGACCCAAAATTTACCTCGAGGTTTTGGCGAGGATTATTCAAGGTGTTCAGAACGAACCTGAACTTCAGCACAACCTATCATCCTAAGTCTGATGGACAAACAAAAAGAGTAAATCAAGTCATAGAAGATATGTTAAGAATGTATGTGATGGAAAAATCATCCAGATGGGAAGACTACCTACATATGGTAGAGTTTTCTTACAATAATGGTTACCAAGAATCACTGAAGATGAACCCATTTGAGTCACATTATGGAAGAAAGTGAAACACACCAATAAGTTGGGACAACCCAACTAATAGAGAAATAATTGGGCTAGAGTTTCTCATGGAAATGGAAGAGAAATTGTTAAAGATAAAGAAGAATTTTAAGGCTTCCCAAGACAAGAAGAAAATCTATTCTGACAAAGGAAGAACCCACAGGGAATTTAAAGTGGGTGATCATGTTTTTTTTAAGGTGAAAGCCAGTAGAAGTTCCCTAAAGCTAGTAAGCTATTCCAAGTTGGCAGCCAGATATTTTGGACCGTTTGAAATTCTAGAAAGGATTGGATCAGTAGCTTATTTCCTGCATGCATGACTATTGATAATGTATTTCATGTTTCATTGCTCAAGAAATATATACTTGATGCTAATCATGTGATTGATTGGAATGTGATTGAGGTGGAGCAAGAAGACGCTTTACAAGTGCATTGGGTGCACATACTGGAGCAGAAGATAATGCAGCTCCATAATTGAGCCATAGGGATTGTAAAGGTCTAGTGGACCTAGTACGGTCCTAAGGATGCAACATGGGAGCATGAAGATGTTATGCGGGCAAAATACCCGCATATTTTTGAAGATTTTGGAAATCTTGTTGATGTTGTGTAAATAAGTTGTACTGAGTACAATGCAAAAAAAAGGGGAGAGGATTGTAATACCACAACAACGAGCCTAGTTGTAATTACGAATTGTAAATATGTTTTGTAGAATGGTGAGCTAAGTGTTATAAGCTAGGGGCTTATGTACTTTTAGGCCGAAGAGCCTAGATGATAAAGGCTTGGAGCCTGTTTTGTTGTACATTTAAATATTTATATGTTTAATATAAACAAAATCACTACGTATAGATCGACCATGAAGAAAGAGTATGGGGGGGATGAACTCCACTAGGTTGGGTAAGAGAGGGGGATGAGAGGCTGGAAAGAGGGGCTAATATTAAGAGCTTAAGTCCAATAGAATAATATATTATTATTCTAAATGTTGTGAGTGGGATATGAATATATCCTAAGTTCCTTTGGGGAAAAGGTATGACTTTCAAATGGGAATCATGAGTGCCATGTGTCAGCTTAGGCACATGAAAATATAAGTGGGAATTCTTACTATTTTGGGAATCTTTTTCCATTTTTGCACCAGTTCACATAGCAAGCACACAGTAACCCTGGAATGCCATTATTGAATTCCTCAACCACCCTGAACCTCTACAACAAGAACAAATTGATACCCTTGTTGCACATGTACCCTATGGGTTGCCTTCATATTGTTCCTTCATTACTGTCCCCCACGTCCAATTTCTATTGTTTCCATCACTAAGCCCAGATGTTGAGGAGCGGGAGTGAAGAAGTGGGTTATCAGGCCCATGGATAGAAGAAGTAGGTTGTCAGGCTTGTGATCAACTCTCTCTAGGTGAGAGAGTGTGTTGAGGAAGTGAGTTCTCCTGGAGGGAGTCCAGTAGCAGCTACAGAGCTCTGATAATTCATGTTCGTCCTGTTGTTGAAGCCTGAGAAGGGAGGTGGACTAGTCGATGGATTGTGTGACAGTGAAGGTGCATACTTCTGGGGTGAGATAGGCATGTGGGGAATGAGAGTCTATGAGCGGTGGGATTAAGTGGATCATCGGAGGAAATCCTTCCCGTTGAACTTCACAACTATCTAGTCAACCTTGCTTAGCATAGGAATCCATTTCCCGGTGAAATTTATTCCCAGTTCGAGGGTGACCCCTACTTAGAGTGATGAGAAGTGTGGTCTAAGGCTTGGAGGTTTGTCGAAGGTCTGCACACATTTGGTGGTCTTCTCAATCAAAATATAAGTACCAATTATCTATTCATTGTATGTTGTGTATCTAGTATACAGGTTATATTTTTATTAGAATTACCTATATATATTGCATGTATGTATGTGTTAATGTTGCTCCCGCATGAATAGGTGTAAGAGCATAGTGTTTATGTCTGTTTAAATTGTATTATATATATATGGATATGAATATTATAACAGGGAAGTTTCCAAGTGGTGATGTTGGCCTGGCTGGCTGGGTACGTCACATGGGTATCAATCTTGGAGACAGTGTATGTCTGAGGTAGCATTTTTTTGGCCTGTTGGTGGTCAGGGGATGTTACAGAATATCTTCCCATCATGAGGTTTTTATGGCCTATATTAAAGCCAAAGAATAAGGTCAATCGTAAATTTTGGCAAATAATATATAATTTTATAATGTTTTAGGAAAATCACAAAACAAAAGAAATCAAAGGGTTGTAACTTTCCAAGGGAATGCAAGAACTCCCAAGAAACAATTGCATCATGTAGACTATATATATATGTAGAGGAGCACCTTGTATCAAGTGCTCCAATTTTTTTTAAATTTTGAGAACTATTTCAAGAAATTTAATGAGGAGAATCCCTTAGGGCCATTTTTGAAGAGGAAAAATGGTGTTGTGTGATGGATTATCTATAAATTATTTTCAGTGTTAGTGCTATCATTTACACCAGTTTAAGGTTATATTGTTCATGTGTTGACTATTCTTCAATGAATTTATGACTTTACATTTCTGTTACTTATCTTATATATTTATTTCTCTAATAGGGTAGATAGATGGTTTGTTGTTACAGGTTACCCATTTACATTTATCATTCATGTTTATGTGTTTTTTCTTTTCTCTAACAACTATCTATTTCAGAAGTACAAGAAGGAATTTGTAATTAATGTTCTATATGACTACTTAGTTTTTCTCCTAGCTAAGATAAGTTATAATATTTTACTTTCTAAACTTAGAGTAATTGCATATTACACACTACATTTTGCATTTACATCACCAACCCCACTCATTTTTCAATAATAGCTACTAGGAGAGAGTCTAGATAGGTCTCCTATCACAAATGATGTGAAGTTTAATTGGAACTTTATAATCAAGAGAACCCTTGTATATTAAAAAACATTTTACATGTATCTAACACTCACTCATCTACATAGTTTGATTGATATAATAATATGTGCATGTTTACTAAATGTTATGCTTGTTGAAGTGAACTTTTGTCTTTTATTTAAAGGAACAATATAAAATTATTATTTATAAATAAAAATATTAATAATATGTTAACAACTTAAAGAAATACTAATTAAGTTTAAAAAGGTAGATTAAGTGCATGGGAGTGAAAATAGAAGGACGACTAAAGGACTTCACGCAAATAAAATACTATTTTTTGTGTTGGACTTGCGTTCCTTGAAAGTGGTAAAGGAGATGAGAGTTGGTTGGGGGTTCCAATTTTTTATTCTTTCATTTCTTGACGTGGTTTTGTAGGTATTATGAGTGGTTTTGTAGGTATAAGTGTCATATGTATTTGACATTGTGAGAGGAATTTGTAGAAAAACCCTACTATATCCTTAGTGATTGAGATATTGTGGGTTCTCAATATCTAATTGAGGGAATTGGTTGGACGGAGAGTTTTTGTCCCCTGATGATTGCCCATTATTTTTGGTTGTTCGTTGCTCGTGGTTGGTTGTGATTGTTAGTTGTGATTGTTAGAACATTGGTTGTATTTGAATCCTGTTATAAGTTTTTTTTTTATCTTCTAAGTTTATAGGTATGCATGTATCCTTATGTTAGTTTTATATTCTTATGTTAGTTCTATATTAGGAGAATAAAATGATTTTTATCTTAGAAGAGATATGTTTGATATTTAATTAAGTTATTTTTTAATATTTTTTTTACTAGTTTGAAATGGTAAATTAATTGGTAAACTTCAACCAATAAATGTTTATAAATTATTATAAGTTTAGATTATATATTAATTTCATAGTAAGGACAAAGTATGTTGTTGTTGATGAGAATGATTGCCATGAATCATTGAAAATAACAAGGAATAATGATAAATCTCATCTACTTGAATTGGAATGGATTGTTCACTTATTTTCATGCATATTATAATAAATTTAAAGAATAGGTGAGTCTATAATATAGGCATCTCATTTTGTTAAACCTATACAATAAACAAATGGATTAATTCACTTAGTAAGTAGTATAATGTGTATTTTTTGGTTAAATTGTATTGATTTTAGTCTTATTGCAAAAACATTTCTTTTACATAAAATAATAATTAAAGGAAATAAGTAACTAAGGAAAAAAAATTGGGTTTATAATAGTAATGGTGTTGTCCAGGTATGTCAAAAGTCCTATAACATCATATCATTCATTTGGGTTACATACTGTGGGTTTGGTTATAATGGTACCATGGGTTTTGGGGTTTTTAAGCCCCAAACAGCCCTTTGTTACTTGAACTATCAATTCACATACATGGTAACATACATTGTACCAAAAGGAATTGATGGTACAACTAATTCCTAGAGATAAAGAGGGTTTATGATTTGACTAAGTTAACTTTGTAAATAGAAATTCTTTAATAGGTTTAAGTGGTTATGGATCTATTATAAGGCATCTTAAGTGACCATGGACCTAGATTTGGTAGTAATGTATTCCCCCAAGTGTACCCATGAAGTTAGGGAATGCTCCAAAGAGTCAAAATGAGTCCAATTGACGATAAAGGATAGGAGACCAAAGGGGGAATAGATACCTAGGGAACCCACCCTACTGCTAGACATCCAAATCAGGCCCACATCTTAGCTACAGTGAGAAAATATCTAGGAACGGATCCATCACATAGACAATATTAAGAGATATAATATGCATTATAGTAGAGTAAGTTCCCAAGGGATGTACAACAAAGGGGTTATTGACATATCAATCCTTAAATAAGTATAAGGTGTGACGAGGTGCATTGCAAAGGCTTTAAATGACCAGTAAAAAGTTATAAAATATGGTTGCAACTATTCTTGTTTCTACTCTCTACTTAACAATGTCAACATTCTCTCATATACATATTTAGATGTCTATCACATTATCCACACATCTATAGTACAAACACAACCATCCACCTACAAAAAAATATACTAAGATAATAATGGAAGAATGCACTACATTAAAGTAAACACCATTCACATATAATATTAACATAACACTTAAATTTTGAAATAAAGGGAATGATTCATTAAGATTTATTATTAACAATAACACCACAAGAAAACTTTTTTATTGTTTTAACAATCTCAACTCACTACAAACTCTAAAAAATACAAAAAAATAATATATATTCTTTAATAGATAATTCCTCAAAATACTTTAATACATCTTTTTAACCAAGACTACAAAATTTAAAGAATACATATTATTTACTAGATAATTCTCCAAAATATTCAAATACATCTTTTTAACCAAATTGAAACTTGATGAAACTTTTTTAACCAAATTAAAACATGAAAAACCTTCTGATACATCTTTTTAACCAAATTGAAACTTGAAGAAACCTTTTTAACCAAATTGAAACCTGAAAAACCTTTGTCAAACTTATAGCTGGGGTAAAACCATCTAAAACCATCTAAAAAGTTATGAAAACTCTTTAACCCAAACCCTAATATGAAAATTATGAAACAACCCACACCCTAGTCAGAAAATTATGAGACAGTTTTATCTTTAAATGCATAATAAACATTTTCATCTTTAAAAACAATGATAAAATATATTACTTGACAACTACAAAAGCCATGGAAGATGTAAAGAATAAGATTATTACTTGGCAACTACAAAAGCCATGGATGATGTAAAGAATAAGATTATTACTTGCCAACTACAAAAGCCATTACTTGGCAATTACAAAAGCCATTTTCAATAAGGCAAAAGGAGAAAATGACAAGTGAAATGGAGAATATGGTGGTTCATGTAAAAAGAAGATGGAAACACAAGATAACGTACGAAAGCAAAAGCAAAGTTAGCAAACCACAAAAGATACTGAGAAGGATCAGCCTCAGCCGACGCAGGTCGAAAAACAAAAAGATAAGTAAACCACAGCTGGGATTGAGAAGATTAGGGGAATCAAGAAGAGAAAGAATAAGAGAAATCGATTACACAAGCATTGGAGAAGGATTTAAACAATGATAACATTAACAATTTCCTACTTTGTAATAAGCTTTAAGAGAAAATTTTCATACGCGTTTTTCAGGACACAACGAGCAACAGATGTAACAAAGTAAAGAATCACAAATTTAGACAATAGAACGTAACGTGCAAGCAAATTCGAAAAACCAACAGATGGAATAATTGGCCACTGTATCGAATACAGTGCATTTGAAAAGAATCACAAATTTAGACAATAGAACCTAGCGTGCAAACAAATTTGAAAAACAAACATAGGGAACAATTAAGCGTAAGGCTTACACCTTTTAAATAGAGTCAAAGTTAATGATTTTTTAAATCATAGATGTGCTTTTTTGGGCATGATTTGATATTTATCAAGAAGGTGTGCACCTATTGAAAGAGCCCAGAATTAATGATTTTTTAATCACAAATGTATTTTTTTACACATTTGTGAACATGAATTTGATAGGTTTAAAATATTCTTAATAGTTGATTTGTTAATTCAATCATTAACCTCATTAAAAAGGAGATTAACCTGTTTAGAATAATAATGCCCAGATTATTTACTACTAGGTTTTTGTTTTTTAACTGTATTTAGTACTGTTCATGGATGCTTTTTGCACCTTTTTTACTGTTCGTGGATGCTTGGTGCACCCTTTATTTTGTAGTGTTGGCGGGGCGTCGTTTTAGTTATTGCAAGGGATGGCTGGCCTCTTAATATCAATATGTTCCCAGCCGTTTCCATGGATGTGAAGCGTGATGGAAGTAAATCCATCAATTTCAATATCTTGTAATTAGTTTCGATTCGATGGATCTCAAGGAGAGGGATGTTGTGAATGTTAAGGAAAATATCTAATTACATTTTTAACTGGTTAATTAATTAATTTATTTATTTTTATAGAAGTTGGTAACAACTTCTTATTGTGTAATTATACTTGTTTATATTAATAGAATACATATCTATAGTGTAATATGTTAGCATCAATTCTGTTTTTCTAAATGAATGATTGAATCGTCGATGTAGTTAATGCTCGCTGCATCTGTTGTATTGTTGGACGCTCAAGGCTTGGGATATTCTGGACACCCTATATCGCCCTTGGTGAACCATCACAGATTATGTTTCAGAAAAGGAATCGTTATATCATATTATGTCTGTATATCTTTCTCGGTATGTGTTCGTATTCTTTTTCACCTAAAAGGTTTTTGGTTTTAATTGCGTAGGTTACCATCCACCCGAGGCAACATCCTAAGGGTTTCCGAGATCATATGAAGTCATTCAAGAAGTACCCCGAATCTCTCATAGAAGAAAGTGCAATGGACGTCATCGTGGGGTTATATGTTTTTTAATATTTTTTCGGTGATCATTTTTTGGCAAGCGCTTTTTTTAATTGGCATGATTCTTGGTCAATTTGATGGCACTAGTGTTATCACAAAATATCACTGTAGGATGAATTTGCTTCTCTCCAATTTCTTCTAGAACTTTTCTAAGCCATAATGCTTGTGTATCTGCTGAGGTGACTGCAACATACCCTGCTTCTGTGGATGAAAGTGAAACTATGCTTTGCTTCTTTGAGATCCAAATAATCAACCCCGAACCAAAAGAGAAATAATTACCAAATGTAGACTTTTAGCCATCCAAACTACCTCCCCAATCAGAATCACTAAATCCAACAAGATTAAACCTTTTAGAAGTGTAGTAATGAATACCAAAATTTAGAGTTCCTCTCACATACCTCAAAATCCTCTTGGTTGCCTTCATATGTATTTCAGATGGCTCTGTCATTTATCTTGAAACAAGAGAAACTGAATAAGCAATATCAAGTCTTGTGTGGGTTAGAAACATCAAACTTCCAACAATACTTTTGTATGTTGCCTCATCAACTATTTCAGCACCATCATCTCTACACAACACAATTCCATGAGCAGTTGGAGTGGAGGCTGGTTTACTATCTACCATATCAAATTTCTTCAACATATCTTTTGCCTACTTTGTTTGACAAATGAAAATTTCATCCTCATTTTGATAAACCTCCAAACCCAAAAAATATTGCATGAGACCCAAATCTTTCATCTCAAATTCATTCATCATAGAAATTTTGAATTCATCCTTCATCTTAGAACTACTACCCATATATAATAAGTCATCTGTTAAATTTGGCAACATCGACAGTCATTCTCCAATGAGAGGCCATATGGGTCACCTTGAGGCTAGCCAAGGAGATTTTGAGAATCAACCAGTCTTGTGAGGTATTGACAAAAGTCATGGGGAATGGACAACCTCTGTGAGTCAAACCAAAATTTAGGATGAATGAGATGCTATGTGAGTCTAATGCAAAAGTCAGGGGGAACGTACAATCTCTGTGAGCATAGACAGTCTAGTGAAAAATTCAGGGGCAACATACAACCTCTGTGAGCATAGACAGACTAGTGCAAAAGTCAAGGGGAACATACAACCTCTGTGAGCCTAGTCAAACCTTGTGAGCCATGAGAAAAAGTCAAGGTATCTAGCAAATGTTAGGTTGAATGTAAAATTCCTACGAGCTATAAACAAACGATATTCCTAATATTGCAAATGATGTAATTGTATTGATCTAGTGCGTTGGCACATGTAAACATTATCCACCATGAAAAGAATTTGGAATTTCCTTATCAAGAGTTTTAACTAAAGTCTTGAGTCTAGTTCTATGTTAGAACTAAAGTGTAATGTTGAGTTGCAACTAAAGTCTTGAGTCTAGTTCTATTTTAGAACTAAAGTGTAATGTTGAGTTGCAACTAAAGTCTTAAGTCTAGTTTTAAGTTCGAACCAAAGCATGTCAGTCTCAAGTCTAGTTCTAAGTTCGAACTAAAGTGTAATGCTGAGTTGTAACCAATCTCAAGTCTAGTTCTAAGTTCGAACTAAAGTGTAAAGTTGAGTTGTAACCAATCTCAATTCTAGTTCTAAGTTTGAACTAAAGCATGAAGCTGAGTTATGTTTAATGCATGGAATTAGGTTACTATTTCGAGCTTCTCCTCTTCCCCTCTTCAGCCTATATAAGAAGAGGTCGAACCCTCTCCTCAACACAGTTTTGCAACACAATTTTGAAACAGAGTTTTAATATGCAGGTTGAGGGTGAAGTAATAGAGGAGCACATCAATGATAAAGATGCAACATATCAAAGGTGTATTTCAGCAAGGTCTTGTAAGTCTTTGTTACGTTAGAGTCATCTTGGCAAGATCTTTGAGAGAAGTACATTCATGGGGGATATTTGTAAGAGATATTACATTATTAATGCAATAAATGAATATTGTTTGTTGGGGTTTTTATTCCTGTACAGTGTTTCCCCAGGGTATATGTGTTGTTGACATGCATGTTTTCTTATCTACATAATTATTTCTATTCGATTATGATTTGAAATTGTTGAAGTGTATTAAGCTAGAATCAAAGTATTGAAGAAAATAAAAGAATTAATATGCATAAGAAATCAAGATCATAATTTAACATGGTATCAGAGCTTAGGGTGTGTTAAATGTGTTGAAGTGCAGCAGCAGGTACACATAGATCCAAGGGAGCTTGATAAAGTTTCCAGTGTGAGGACCATGGAATCGTCCATTTTAGTCAAGGTCGAAGATAGGCTCGAAGGACCTACCAACTTTAATGTGGTGAAGCTCTGTATAACAAATATCTTGCAAGACTATGATGTTGAGCAGTATGTGACCAAAGTGGTGGAGGAACCAACGAATAATGCAGGAAGAATGACTTTCAGGAAGAAGGCCAAGTGAATCATCTTTGACTCAGTCAAAGACAGTATAATGTCTGCAATGACTTCGTTGATGACTGCCAAGGACTGTATGGATACCTTGGTGAATCTGTATGAGAAACAGGCTCCAAGTCAGAAGAGGAAACTTAAGCACAAGCTTAAGTATTTGAATATGGGTAAAGGTGAATCAATGGCATCTTTCTGTTCCAGGATAGCTCAAATCATAGATCAGCTTTTGGTCACAGGGGTGACAGTGGACGATGATGATTTAATGGAGGCCATTTTTTACGGTCTTCCTTCTTCATGAGAGAGATTCTTATCCAGTGTAAGTGGGAGAGAGATTCAACCCACGTTTGAGAGGTTATGTCATGATTTCCTCTAGGAGGAGAGTCGCACAACTACCAGGAGTGAGCCAACCAAAGAAGAGAACTCAGCTTTAGCATCAAGATTCAAGGGAAAGAAGAAAGACACTTTCTAGAAAGGCTCTGAATGGAGGCCAAACATCAAAGGTACATTCAAAGGAAAGAATAGTGATACATCTAAGATTAAATGCTTTAGTTGTAATAAGTTGGGTCATTTTGCTAAATATTGTTGTTTTAGAAAGAAATATCCTAGGAAAGGGAAGCATCATGCCTCAACTGTTGAGGATGATGAATCCAAAATAATTCAGAAAAGTCCTAATGAGAAAGAAAATAGGAAAGAATATTATTTGGTTTCTTCTTTATCCAGTTCAATTTCCACGGGGCTGAAAACTTAGTTAGTAGACAGTGGTGCATCAAAGCACATGACAACGTACAAGGAGATCCTCTCAGATTTAGAGACAAAATCTTTTGCAGAGTAGGTCGGGCTTGGGGATGAAAAATGTTACAAGATAGAGGGAGTAGGGTCTATCTCCTTCAGATTGGAATCTGGGGCTAGACTTCATGTTTATGAAGTATTATATGTTCCAAGGCTCAAGAAGAATCTACTATCAGTTGCAACCCTTGAGGACAAGGGATAATGGGTGATCTTCAAGGACAAGAAGGCACTACTATGGGCTAAAGGTATCCACTTAAGTACAACAAGACCCATTGGAACTCGCAGTGGAAGACTATACATCATGTCATGACAGTTAGTTCAGGCATTGGCTCATGATACGACTAGCTGCAGCGAGTTGTGGCACATAAGACTTGGACATCTTCATTACAAATATCTTTCAGATCTACAGAACATGGTATGTGGCATGCCCTCTACCTCTCTTAGTAAAAATTAAATTTGTAAGGGATGCATCCTAGGTAAAAATATAAATAAAGCATTTCCTAGTAGTGACAACAGAGCTCATGGCATCTTAGATCTGGTTCATTCTGATGTATGTGGTCCCATGTCATATCCCTCACTCAGTGGTTGTTTGTATTATGTCATTTTTATTTATGATTACTCAAGAAAATGTTTGATATATTTTCTTAAAGCTAACAGTGACACATTTGATAAATTCAAAGAATATAAAGCCTTTATTGAAAAGCAAATAGGGAAACACATCAGAATCCTTAGAACATACAATGGAGGAGAGTTTGAATCTCTTCAGTTTAAGGATTTCTGCAAGTCAATAGGAATCAAGAGACAGTTGACCGTGCCATATAACCCTCAGCAAAATGGTGTTGTTGAGAGGAAAAACATGACTATTTGTGAGGCAGTGAAAGCAACGATGTTTGACCAGGATCTGCCAAATTATTTATGGGCAGAAGCTACCTTCACTACCATGTATATTCAGAACAAGTGTCCACATGCTATTTTGAAGGACAAGACTCCTGAAGAAGTATTCTCAGGGATCAAACCTGAAGTAGGTCATCTAAGTATATTTGTATGTCCTATGTATATTCATGTCCCTAAGGAAAATAGGACAAAGATGGAACCCTCAGGAAAAAAAAAGGGTTTTTGTGGGGTACAGTGAGAACTCCAAAGCTTACAGGATTTATGTACCAGGTCAGAGGAAAATAGAGGTAAGCAAAGATGTGACTTTTCATGAGGAATCCACATTTAAGAAATTCAGAGAGCTTTAACAAGATTCATAAGAAGTTCAGCTAACTTCACCCTCTTCTGAAAATGAAGATTCATATCATCAGAGGGAGGAACCTCGTGAAGGGCCAAGTACTGATCCCTTAGAACCCGGTGAAGTGTTAGAAAGAACTCTTGAAGAACCTCCATCCAAAAGGAAGCGAGGGTGGCTTAAAGAAATAGTGCAGGAAACAGAAAGGATAGCTGCTCCCAAAGGAACTTTCAGGGAAAGGAAGAGGCCTCATAGATTTGGAGGCTATGTTGCACTAATGAGAAACATTAGTGATGTCGAACCTTCTTCATTTGAAGAAGAAGATAAATTACAAGTATGGAAGGATGCCATGCTTGAGGAATACATGTCTATTATAAAGAACAATGTTTGGGACATTGTGCCAAGGCCAAAAGACAAATCAATGGTTTCTTCCAAATGGATCTATAAGATCAAACATGCAGCTGATGGAAGTGTGGAAAATTCCAAAGCAATATTTGTAGCCAGAGGCTTCACTCAGAAATAAGGAATCGACTATGAAGAGACTTTTTCTCTTATAGCCAGGTATACCTCCATTCGAGCTATTATTTCTTTAGCTACCATACTTGGTTGGGAACTACATTAGATGGATGTAAAAACAACATTCTTGAATGGAAATATTGAACATGAGGTCTTTGTGCAAAAACCAGATGATTTTATACTGCACAAAAAAGGCACTCATGTATGCAAGCTAAGGAAGGCCTTGTATGGTCTTAAGCAGGCTCCCATAGTTTGGTATGACGAGATTGATGGCTTTCTTAAAGGCCCGGGCTTTCAGAAAAGTGATGTTGATGCAAATCTATACTTCAAGGTAAGAGGTAACCAACTTGTTATAATAATCCTATATGTTTATGATCTCTTTCTAACAGGAGATGAAGGGCTAATAGCTTGGTGTAAGAGGGAGCTAACCTCAGAATTCCAGATGAAAGACTTAGGCTTGATGCATTACTTCCTAGGATTGCAAGTGTGGCAAAGATAGGGCAAGATATATCTGGCACAAGGAAAATAAACAGTGGATGTACTAAAGAGGTTTGCTATGATGGATTGCAAATCCATGTCTACTCCGATGATTACCAACTTGAAGAAGTTGCATGATTCTGATACAGGTTCAGATTTGGTGGATCCCACCATGTATAGGCAGTTGATTGGATCATTGATGTACATGATCCACACTAGGCCAGATATATCCTATGCAGTGATTGCAATGATTCAATTCATGATTGAACCGAGACAGAGACAATCAGTGTCAGCAAAGAACATCTTGAGATATCTCAGAGGGACCATTACTTATGGTCTGAGATATACATCCAGTGGTGGTTTATTTTTGCATGGGTGTGCAGATGTTGACTGGGTAGGAAGCCCATTGGATTAGAAGAGTACTTCCGAATACTGCTTCATTTTAGGATCCGCTATGATCTCTTGTTCAAGTCGAAAGCAGGGATCAATTGTACAGAGTACAACAGAGGTTGAGTACATTGCAGCAAGTGATGCTAGCAAGGAAGCATTATGGCTCAGAAAATTGGTTTCTGGGTTGTTTGGTGACAAGCTCGAGATGACGGTGGTTCACTGTGATAATCAAAGTTGCAGAAAATTGGCAAAGAACCCGGTATTTCATGACAGGTCAGAACATATTGACATGAGGTACCACTACATCTGAGACTTGGTCCAGAGAAAAACTGTAAAGTTACAGTACATAGCCACGAGCGAGCAGGTAGATGATATCCTGACCAAGCCTTTGACCTCGAGACAGTTTGTGTAGCTGATAGGCAAGCTTGGTGTGGCTGAGAATGACTCCCTCGCTGAGAGGGAGTGTTAAATTTAGCAGCATCGACAATCATTCTCCAATGAGAGGCCATATGGGCCACCCTGAGGCTAGCCAGGGAGATTTGGAGAATCAACCAGTCTTGTGAGGTATTGACAAAACCTAGGGGGAACGAACAAACTCTGTGAGTCAAACCAAAAGTCAGGAAAAAAGAGATGCTATATGATTCTAATGCAAAAGTCAGGGGGAACGTACAACCTCTGTGATCATAGATAGTTTAGTGCAAAAGTCAGGGGGAACGTACAACCTCTGTGAGCATAGACAAACTAGTGCAAAAGACAAGGGGAACATACAGCCTCTGTGAGCCTAGTCAAACCTTGTGATCCATGAGAAAAAGTCAAGGTATCTGGCAAAAGTTAGGTTGAATGTAAAATTCCTATGAACTAGAAACAAATGATATTCCTAATATTGCAAATGATGTAATTGTATTGATCTAGTGTGTTGGCACGTGTAAACATTATCCACCATGAAGAGAATTTTGAATTGCCTTGTCAAGAGTTGTAACTAAAGTCTTGAGTCTAGTTCTATGTTAGAACTAAACTATAATGTTGAGTTGCAACTAAAGTCTTGAGTCTAGTTCTATTTTAGAACTAAAGTGTAATGTTGAGTTGCAACTAAAGTCTTGAGTCTAATTCTATTTTAGAACTAAAGTGTAATGTTGATTTGCAACTAAAGTCTTAAGTTTAGTTATAAGTTCAAACTAAATCATGTTAGTCTCAAGTCTAGTTATAAGTTCCAACGAACTAAAGTGTAATGTTGAGTTGTAACCAATCTCAAGTCTAGTTCTAAGTTCGAACTAAAGCGTAAAGATGAGTTGTAACCAATCTCAAGTCTAGTTCTAAGTTCGAACTAAAGCATGAAGCTGAGTTATGTTTAATGCATGCAATCAGGTTACTATTTTGAGCTTCTCCTCTTCCCCTCTTCAACCTATATAAGAAGAGGTCGAACCCTCTCCTCCACACAGTTTTGCAACACAATTTTGAAATAGAGTTTTCATATGCAAGTTGAGGGTGAAGTAATAGAGGAGCACATAAGTGATAAAGAGGCAGCATATCAAAGGTGTATTTCAGGAAGGTCTTGTAAGTCTTTTTCAGGTCAAAGTCATCTTGGCAAGCTCTTTGAGAGAAGTACATTCATGGTGGATATTTGTAAGAGATCTAACATTATTAATGCAATAAAGGAATATTGTTTGTTGGGGTTTTTCTCCTTGTACATGGTTTCCCCAAGGTATATGTGTTGTTGATATGCATGTTTACTTGTCTACATAATTATTTCTATTCGATTATGATTTGAAATTGTTGAAGTGTATTAAGTTGGAATCAAAGTATTGAAGAAAATAAAAGAATTAATCCGCATAAGAAATCAAGCTCATAATTTAACATCATCAACATATAGACTTACAATAAGAATATCATTACCTTCTTTTTTGTAGTAAAGTGTAGGTTCACTTTTACTTCTATTGAATCCACTCTCCTGAAAATATCCATCAATCCTAGCATATAGTGTTCTTGGTGCTTGCTTGAGGCCATACAAATCCTTCTTCAACTTGTATACTTGATGTTCTTTTCCTTGCAATTCAAAACCTTGTGGTTGTTCCACAAACACTTCTTCTAATTAACCATTCAAAAAGGCTCTTTTCACATCCATGTGATGAATGCTCCATTTCTTCTGAGATGCTAATGAAATCATCATTCTAAAAATCTCTTGTCTTGCTACTGGTGCAAATGTTTCTTCATAATCAATTCCATACCTCTGTGTGAAGCCTTTATCAACTAATCTTGCCTTGTGTCTTTCAACACTCCCATCACTATTGTACTTATTCTTGTAGACCCATTTAGTACCTATATTTTTCTTGTCATGTGGAAGTTCTGTAAGCTCCTAAGTATCATTCCTATGAATAGAATCTATCTCTTATTGCATTGCTTGCACCCAAACCTCATTAGTACATGCATCTTCAAAACATGATGGTTCAAAATTAGCCTTGGAAAGTAAAGAAAAATGTATTGTCTCACCTATTGGATTTTCTTCATGCGATGGACTTTTACTCCTTTGATAAATGTCACTTAATCTTCTTACCTTCCTTGTAGAATTTGAATTTGATGTTGGGCTTGCACTTGGAACTGAAGAATTAGATGAGGGGCTACTTGATGGATTTGTAGCACTTGGAGATGAAATATTAGTGGGATGCTCATTATCAATACCATCAATAATGTCCTTAGACATATCATCATGGAATTGTTTATGACAATAAACTCCCCCTTCATAAAAAATTACATCTCTTGACACAAAAATGTTATTAGTGAGGGGATTATACAACCTATGAGCCTTACTTTGTTGACTATATCCAACAAAAATGCATGACTCAATTTTTCGATCTAACTTTTGTCTCTTTTGATCAACTACATGGATATAGGATACACAACCAAAGACTCTGAAATGATTAACATTAGTTTTTTTTTCATACCAGGCTTCATATGGAGTCATCATATCAAGTGCACTTGTGGGACATCTATTGAGAATATATAAAGATGTAGCAACTGCATCACCCCAAAAATAATTTCTTAATCCCTTGGTTTGTAACATACTTCTTTCCATTTCCACCACTGTACGATTTTTCCTCTCTGCTACTCCATTTTGTTGAGGTGTGTAAGCAGTGGTGAGTTGTCTTTTGATGCCATTCATATCACAATAATTCTGAAAATATTTTGAACAAAATTCTCCTCCACGATCAGTCCTTAAGCACTTGATTTTGCAACCTCTTTCATTTTCCACAAGGGCTTTAAACCTCTTGAATGTATCAARGGMTTCATCCTTRKTCYTCAAAAAATAAACCCAACACTTTCGTGAGTAATCATCAATAAAAGTAATAAAATATGATGACTTACCCAAACTCTTTGTCTGCATAGGACCACAAATGTCTGAGTGAACTAACTGAAGTAGATATTAGGCCCTCCATGCATTTCCTTTTGAAAATTTCTCTCTTACATGATTTCCTTTAGCGCATCCTTCACAAATATCCTTTTGTTCTTGAACCTTAGGCAAACCATAAACTAATTCTTTTGATGTTATAAGCTTCAAACTATGAAAATTTAAATGTCCGTACCTCAGATGCCACAAACAACTTTTTTCTTCATATGCCATATTGGCAAGATGATTGTTATGTTCTCCAAACATCAATGGGAAAATCCTATTCTTTGACATAGGCACAACTTTAACCACCCTATTGCCTCTATTTTTATCATAAATTGTATATTGTTTATTTTCAAACACCACCTTATAATTTTTCTCACACAATTGACCAACACTCAATAAATTATTCTTTAATTGTGGAGTGTAATAAATGTCTTTAACACTTTTCATACCTTCTTTAGTATGGACTTCCATAGCTCCTTTTGCAACAACCTCCATTTCTTTTTCATCACCCAGCTTTATCTTGGATTTGAAACTCTCATCCATTGTAGAAAATAGCTTCTTATTTCCTAACATGTGGTTAGAACACCCTGAATTTAAATACCAAATATATTTAGTGTCATTTTCAGCTTTGTCATAAGATAAAAATAAATTGTTTGAAGAGGCTTCATCACCTTCTTGAGAATAATTAACACCTTTGTTATTATTACCTTCTTTTAATATACAATCCCTTTCAAAGTGACCATACCTTTTACAATAATAACACTGGATATTTCTTTTATCAAATCTGCCTCCGCCTCTTCCTCTTGAACCGCCTCTTCCTCTTGGATAATTCTGATTTTGACCTGTACCATGGCTTTGGTTTCTTTTGCTGCTAGTGTTGGCATATTCATTCTTTGTAATTTGCATTTTTGAAGAAAAAGCTTTCTCACCACTTTCTCCAAATGAATCTATCAATCTTTCTTCACGAGACATAAAAGATCCAACTAGGTGGTCAAATTGAAGAGTAGACAAATCCTTTCTTTCTTCAATGATTATGGAAACATGGTTCGACTTTGGTGTTAGAGACCTCAACACCTTTTTAATCAAAACCTCTTTGTCCACAATTTCTCCAAGAGTAGCCATCTTATTGACTACATCTTTTACTCTCACACAATAATCACTTACATTTTCATCTTCTTGCATCTTCAAATTCTCAAATTCTCTTTTCAATGTTTGTAGCTTGACAACTTTGACTTGATCACTGCCTTGGTAAGCTTCTTGCAGAGTCTTCCAGGAATCCGATGTTGTCTTTGTACCTGCAATTCTTGGAAACAAGCTTTTATCAAGAGCAATTTGAATATGAAATAAATCTTGAGCATTCTTCCTTCTATATTCCTTCTTAGCTACTCTATCATTTGCATTAAGAGTGGTCCAATATTCTGGCTCTGCAAAACCAGTTTCTACAATCTCTCACAGATCTTTCCCTATCAAAAACGTCATCATCTTGATGCACCAATAATTATAATCACTTCCATTAAATTATGGAATGGGCAATGAATTAGAGTTTGACATGATTACCCTAAAACAACAACCAACTCTGATATCAAATCAAGGATCTATGCAGGCCTATTTATGGACTAGATAATCATTCAATGAAATAGCATAACAATATATTAAATACTAAATGATTAAATCACAATATCATAGAAACAAGAAAGAATTGTAATTGCACAAAAAGGTTGTGTTCAATGTGATCAACCTTGATCTTTATAACAATACATAGCCTCATAGAACAAACAATTAGCTGCTCTTGATTGAACACACACTTACAACAATTGATTTTAGAAAACCACTCATGCATTTTGCATGCATTATTTAGTTAGACAATCTATATCTGAATACTAACCGACATAAAAGAAAATTGTAAATAAATTGCATCATGTACAAGACTGCATCAATTACCAACAAAAAAAATGCATACATGCATGTGATATACTACTTCTTGTGTAAACAATTCTATACTATTTTGACATATTAAAAATCTTGTAATTCATATAACCTTGCGTTTCAGGGTGAAAATAAGAACATCTAGGTGTTTAACCATTGGATGGCATCCCTCCATTCTGAATACTTCTTTTCCTCCACTGTCCGTGACTACGTGGCCTCTTCCTCACAAGGAATATTGTTTCTGAAGTAGAGCAAAATTGTTTGCTGACTACAGGCCGAACAATAGCATCGGTATTTGTAGTCATCTTTTTCTTCTTTGTCCTCTTCTAATCCAATACTTATGTTCGCAGCATTGGATTCAAGGGGATTATATAGACGCCGGCACATTTCATTTTTCCACGTCAAATATGATAGCAAGAGATGTAAGGGATGTAAAGTAATGTTGGGAGACATTCCATTTTTCCACGTCAAACCTGATAGAAATTGACATAAGGGACGTAAAGTAAAGTTGAGAGAATAACAAGATATATTTTCCCATGTGGTTCAAGTCTTACACTTATTTTGGCAGCATCAACTCTTTTTCAAATAGTCTAATTGTATCTTTGGAACCTTTGAAATAGAATATCTAGGCCATATTTTTGGTAAGAATAGTGTACATGTGGATTCTAAAAAAATTGAAAATTATTGGCCGCACCTTAAAACTCTTAAGGTTTTCTTGGTTTGACTATTATAGAAAGTTTGTTCAGAATTATGGAAAAATGGCAGTACTTTAAGAAGAATGATTTCAGTTGGAGTGAGGAGGTTGATCAATCTTTCTGAGATTTGAAAAAAGCTATATATCACTACATTTGTGGCACTACCCCACTTCACAAAGATTGTTTTTGGAGTGTGACACACTCATGTAGTTCTCCATTGGTCTTCACTAAGGAACAGTTTTTTGAGAGATACTTGGGAAAATCCACCTATGAAAAATAAAATTTGGTTATTTTTCATACTATAGATATCTAGCATCCTTAATGGGTAGAGAAAAAATTCCAAATTAAAACTAATCATGATAGCCTTTTGTATTTTTTGGAACAAAGGATTTCATCCCCTTAGCAACAAAAGTGGTTAACTAAAATGTTTGGATATAATTATGAGATCATTTACAACAATGGAAAATAAAACATGGTTGTTGATGCTCTTTCTAGTAAATATGAAGAAAAAAGGTCACGCTTTTCACTCTCTTTCATTGTAACCGATTGGTTAAAGGAAGTTCACCAAGAATGGTTCCAAGGTCCCAAAATTTCTCACATCATCCAACACTTGGAAAAATAAGGAGCTTTGCTACAAAGGTCGCATGTATTTCAGCAAAAAATACCATTCTAAATCCACTGTGATCTCTGAACTTAATGCTTGATTGGTAGCAAGGCATTTTGGTTTTAACAAAACATATGAATGGATCAAATGTCCTTTTTACTGGGAAGGCATGAAGCAAGAAATCCTCACCGTTGTGGTCGAATGTGATACTTGCCAATGCAACAAGGGAGAAACAATCAAAACTCCAGGCACACTACAACCTCTCCCTGAACCGATATCTCTATGGACTTCATTGTCGGATTATCATAATTTAGCAATAAATCAATCATCATGGTTGTGGTTGATAGTCTTTCCAAATATGCTCATTTTTGTGCCCTCCAACACTCATTTATAGCTTCCACGGTGGCTCAAGTTTTCATGGGCAATATCTTCAAAATCCATGGAATGCCCCAATCTATTATCTCCGACCATGATCAAAATTTCACAAGCAATTTATGACAATAATTGTTCAACTGCCAAGGCACCCAATTGCATCTCGTCATTGTGTACCATCCCTAGACTAATGGTTAAAACAAAGTTGTCAACAAGTGTTTGGAATCATATTTGAGCTACTTCGCATCTGAAATCCAATATCATTGGGTTCAATGGTTACCACTAGCTAAATGATGGTACAATACATCTTACCATGGTGTTACTCGCATGACTCCCTTTTAGGTGATCTATGGTCAAAATACACCCTCTGTATTATCTTATTTTCTCGATGTATACAAGGTTTAGGAGGTGGACATAACCCTTATAGTTCGAGCTAACATTATACACACCCTCAAAGAGAATTTTCTCACGGCTCAGAATTACATGAACCATCAAGTTGATCACTGTTGTTCCAAACACCATTTTTTTGAAGGGCATAAGGTGTTTCTTTGTCTCCAACCATATAAGCATGCTTCCCTCAAAGTTGATAACTACTAGAAATTTGATCCAAAGTTTCATGGCCCTTATAAAATCCTCAAGGACGTAGGGCTTGTGGCTTACAAGTTATCCCTTCTCAGTCACCCTAATATCTGTCCAGTTTTTCATGTTTCTTACTTAAATAAAGTGATTGGAATCAAGTGTCAAATTCAAACTAGTCTCCTAGAATTGAATGAAGAAGGTTCCATTTGGTTGTAGCCATAAGGAGTCCTAGCCCAACATGAGCATCATCTTTGTCAGTACACAATTAAAAAAAAAATAGTATAGTTGAAGGGTACACAACCTAAGGATGCCACATGTGAGTAGGCCACCCTTCTGCAGTAGTTTCCACATCTCAAGCCTTGAGGACAAGGTTTTTATTTAAGGGGGAGGGCATGTTAGGGTCCTAACCTCCTATTGTAGCCACAGCAAGCCCCACATGACTAGCCAAAAATATGGAGCCCCTACTAGTCCTTCTAATATTAAAAATGCCTAACCTTACCTAAAATTGGTGTCAGCTCTTATTCCCTTACCTAATTTAATAAAAGAGGGAATTATGCATAAGAACTTAGTTAAAGAACATGTGACAAGCCATCTTGCCAAATCTAGTAACCAATGTATATCTAGTATCAACCCCTTTGAAAGGCCCTAATTGAATGTTATATCAGTACCCCAACAACAGTCTAATCATGTACCATATTTCCCAATGGATGGTGGAATATGAATAGTTAGCATAGTCGGTATGATGATTCATCCTCGATTACTAACTACCCCTCATTTATTTTTCTAGTCATTTAAATATATGATCAGGAAGGAGTAGCATTCTCTCCCTAGTATAGGGATGTTCATTCTTGGTGATTTGAAGTTTGGAATTTAAAGCACTTCATTTGGAGGCCTACCCTTCCTTGATATATCAATTCATCTTTCCCTAATCACATACTATGGAGTCGATATTCCTTAGGGTCGTCTAACCATTGCTTACCTGTAATGAAATTTATTATCATTATCCTATGTGTATCTGGTCATAACAATTACATAGATCATCCACTCAATCTGCGATACTCCTAATGATCAAAACATAAAAGTGGGGGGGATATTTATTTAGGAATATCTCTTATGAACCTGGGCTCCGTAAACTTGTTGGATAAATCACAAGGTTTGATACCACCCCTTACCTTCATAACAAACCCAAAACCTCACTTCATTTAACAAGGTCGAAACTAAAAGAGGCCACGATTACACTCTCTCATGTCTCTAATCAATTTAAACAGGTAAAAAGAACCCACCATGTGACAGGTTGATGGAAACCCATCTTGATGAGTAGGCTTCAGTCAGATTAGTTGAAGTAAGCATATATGGGAATTCTTTTAATTTTTATAACGATGCACTCACATTTTCCTCTGACTGCACAGAAATGAGAATACCTCCTTTATTCTTGAGTAATATGACATATTAGAATCCAGGAAGCAGACGCTCCTAATAGGATGTGAAGGAGTAAATTCGATAGACCAAAGAATACCAAGATTACCTGCGAAGGAACATGATTATTCAAACCACCAATACACAATCCCTCTTACAGATTCAGAACGACCCTTAATAGGGATAATGTTTTGGAATTTTTGTTATTGGCTCGCACCTGCGAGAATGCGGTCGTTTTATAAAACTCCATATTATCCACAGATGTACATCACTCCATGGTTGCATAGCTACAAAAAATACCTTGATAGCATGTATGCGCCCCTACGAAAAAATCAAATATTCCTAAGCTGTGAATTTCCAAATACCCACGATCCCACATGTCGCATAAATTTCCATGTGGATCCCTCCATCGTGGACCCCTCCCTTCACAATGTACAAAGATGTAGACTTGTTTACCGCAAAAGTGGTCACACCCCTAAACCTATCTCACCTTCGTATCGCTAACCGACAAATCTAAGAAACCATGAAATCTTATCAAGATCGTGCCATGAGAGAAACCTGTGAAATGTTTGTTAAAGACTCACTCGCAAACCCACAGACCGCATGCATAATATATTGGCGAGAATCTTCGCAAGAAATCGCTTGCAGGCTTTTTTTTTTTTCTTTTTTTTTTCGGACTAAATATAGTCACACCTAAAATCATGTAATACTGAAACCCTGCAATATGCAATCTCATCAAGTAAACTCCCATACATTACCTCTAATTCCATATCCATCAACTTGCTCTCATCCCCGCAAATCCACTCACGCAAATACATTCCACCAACCTGCATGTAGTCAATAGATGACAAGACTTCTCCCATACTTGTATCCCCAACCTGACCTCTCACACATATAAGATCCCTGCATAATTGAATAAATACAACCAAGTATAGGGAATTTTAGATAAGCAAAGGACAAATTTAGGTAAAAATCAGTTATTGTTGTACGATGTCTAATAATCACTTTGTCTTTTCATGTATCAAAAGACTAATGGAAAAAGTGGCCAAGCAAGCAGGCACATATTGTCACACTCAAGACTTAAATAGATGACATCCATATCCCTTCTCACACGAAGCATACATGCTACAAATATTGGATGATTTGGGGAAAATGACAAAGCAAAGGGAAAATGTAGATCACAAGCTCATGGAAGATAATACAGACCCTAGGTGATGAATGAAGGATAAGTATGTTCTAAACGGGAAGATTCAAGTAGGATAGTGTTAACGAATTCTTTCCTCATCATCATACCTCATCAAATATTAGCCAAGAAGTTATAAAAGGAATCAAAGAATAGGGAAAAATTCATTATTTGGAAAATACATGGGTAGAGAGAGAGTTATGTTAGCCACGAAATTAGGGATAATACACTCATTCATTGGGTTATTTCCACTCATAGGGACTGTTAGAATTTAATAGAGTCGATCCAATGAGGAAATTCACTTGTTTTCCCTAGTAGCAGAGTACCTGTCACCATGATCCTGATTATTTGTTCGCACGAAATGAGAGTGGAGATATAATAAAGAAATGTACAAAGATATACCAAATATCCAATAATATAACAAATATGTATCATATATATAATATATATAACCATAAACATAGAGATATAGTAATACACAATTTATATTAATGAGTGAAATGTACAAAACTGTAGAAATACAGAGTGAAAGGCTCGCTAGAATGGTGACATCTTATCTCTGATAAGAGATGTGATGGCTACTATCATTCGCATGAAGATGGTGATTTTTACAATAAGGCTCCAAAGGCCTTTTTAACATATATAAAATCCAAAAACCCTAACCCCGAAAGATGAAAAGCCAACAATTTTGTGGACCCCGCTTTTAGTAGTTTGGTGTATCAACTTCTCGAGGGCGTAACTTTGGCACACGATCTCCATTTGGGGTGCACAATAGCTCGTTGGAAAGGTATCGATGAGGAGCTTCATTTTGGGGGCTCAAACAAATATTTTAACTATATTTGAGGTGCTCGATCATGAAAATATGTTGTTTAGGCCCTCAAAATGGCCCGAGAAGTTTGGGACCCGCAAAACTATTAAAAATAGTAAATTCCCAACAAACTATTTTGAGCTAGTTGGAATAGGTGGGTGGCCACTGATATCCACCTGGATCAATCCTCCCTCCTTAGGAAGAAATGGTCTCCATTACATTGAGTTCCTAGGGGAGAGGGAAAAGTGTTTGTTGAATCTGAATCTTGGTGAGCTTCTTTCCTTGCTAGAGAAGTTGTGTTGCTTAGCCTGTTGAAGACTTTCATGAACCTGTTGCTGGCAGGGTTTAATCTATTCAACCCACCTATTTTATCTTGGCTTGACTAGGAAGTGTGTAGTTACCATTGTAGGTGAAGAAACAATATCTTCTTTCTCTTCTGCAATCTGCTTCTGTTGGAAAGAAAGGTCTTGGGCCAAGGCTGCAGTGGTTACAGTGTCATTTTTTTCACCTTTTGAATAGATTGTGAAGAGGCTGAATTTTTTTGTATGAGAGATTACTTTGCGACACTGTTTTGGTGGGACAGTAGTTGGAACTACCTATGGTATCCTGTAGAGATCACCCTCGAGAGTAACAATGACACTACGGGGTCAAGACTCATAAATATCATGTCGCTTCCACATATATGGTTGTCCCAAAAGAACATCATAGACATCCAACGGGGAAACATTAGATAATACCTCATCCTTGAAGGACTGGATGTCGTATGACAATCGACACTGTTGGCTGACACAGAGATCCCGTCCCCAACGAAGCCACCTGATGTTGTATGGCTATAGGTATGGTGTTCTCGAAAATCCCAACTGTTTGATAACCTTTGTTGAGATGAGGTTCTTTTGTCTTCCACTATCAACAATAAAATGCACTTGGGTCCCCTTCACCCACATTTGTGAATGAAAAAGGAACTCCCTCTCTTCAGGATTTGTTGGTTCTTCTGGTTGAATTTTTGCAGTCACGATAGTAACAGTGGGGTATACATCGATGATCTGTCTTCTCCTAATATTTTCCAAATCAGATTATGAATCAGGGTTTGACTCCTTTTCTTTGATCTCGGCCACCAATGATTGTTTTGAGAGACATTCATCAATGTTGTGCCAGGGGATTTTGTGGAAATAACACCACTTTCTAGTGTCCTTCTTTGTCTTTCTATTACCCTTCTTTTCTTGTGGCTTGGACTGGTTTTCTAGAGGTTGGTTGTTAGGGTCTTCTTTACCATACTTTGGTTGTTGCGTATTTGCAGACCCGAACTCCTGTTTGTTCTGGCGCCTAAATTTCTGCTCAATTTTGACAGCATATCAATAGGCTTTTCTCAGTGATGAGATGTCAAGGAAATCCATTTTGGTTTGGATGTACCTATGTAGAGCCCCGTGGTATTTCAAAACCAGATGTCGCTTGGAGTCTTTGATAGTGCAAGGTATGGAAATTATTTGTGAACTCTAGCACTGTTTGGCCCCTCTCTTGCCGTAGTGTGGTCCATCTCATGTATTGGTCGTCATAGTTACCAACATGGTAATATTGTTCCTTGACCCCATCCACAAAAAAATCCCAAGTGGGCTCAGCCCGATATATTCCAGACTCCTCTATGGAACTTTGCTCCCAGTAATTTTCCCACCAATGTTTGACATGGGGGAGAGCCTTAAGGTGTGTGAAGGTGATCTTTTCCCTGTCAGAAAAATTGTGAATAGAGAAATAACCTTCTAAAATATTTAACCATTTTTTAGAGCATCCGCATCTATCTGACCTTCAAATATGGGAATATCAAAATTAACTTGTACCTTGAAAGGAGAGGTGCTTCCAAAGTGTTTGTTTGATGAATATGTTCCTTCTATTATTGTAATATGTTGAAGGATGTGGGAAAAATTCTCCATCATTTTGTCCATATGTCGTGTGAGAGTTTGTTTGAGCAACAGATTAATAATCTTCTACTTCGCCATTTTTCATTTCTTTCTCCGTGGAGGGTTTTTTGGGCGTGTAAGATTGATTTTCCTCAAGAGAGACAAGCTCGAGACCCAACTTGCTATACTCAGACCTTGTTGGGGACATGCACTGAAAAACGATCAAGAGCATCCTGCTTTGATACCACTAATCTAGATTATGTTTTGGCACAAAATGAGAGAACAAATATAATAAATAAATGCACAAAGATATATTAGATATCCAATAATATAACATATATGTATCAAATATATAACCATAAACACATAGATACAATAATACACAACTTCTATTAATGAGAAAAATGTACAAAACTATAGAAATTCAAAGTGAAAGAGTCGTTAGAATGGTGGCAACTTATCTCTGAGAATAGATGTGACGGATTTTCTCTTTCTCATGAAGATGGTGATTTTTACAATGAGGCTCCAAAGGCCTTTTTAACATAAATAAAATCCAAAAAACCTAACCCCGGAAGATGAAAATCCAACAATTTTGTGGACCCCGCTTTGGGTAGTTTGGTATATCAACATCCCAAGGGTGTAACTTTGGCATGTGATCTATGTTTGGGGCGCACAATAGCTCGTTAGAAAGGTGTTGACAAGGAAATTCATATTGGGGGATAAATAAAAGAATTTAACTATCATTGAGGCGCCCGATCGTGAAAAGACCTCGTTTAGGCCCTCAAAATGGCCCCGAAAATTTGGGAACCAAAACACTGCTAAAAATAGTATATTACCAACAAATTGTTTTGAGCCAGTTGGAGTAGGTGGGTGGCCACCGATATCCACCTAGATCACACTAGATAAAGAAGAAAGTAGATCGAGAGATGGTAGTAATACACAGTTCGAACTAATGTTCATTCAAATAAAAAAAATAGCTAAGTCGAAACCTTATCGTCGGAAAGAAATGAGAATTCGGAGTTTGATAGTTATTGATCATGTTTCCAAAATTGTAAGGCTAGGAAGAGTGATTTCATATTCTTCTCTGTCAACTGGTCCCCATGTACCCGCGTTGCAGGTCTGTGGTCAATGAACAAGTTCACCTGTAGTTGGTCATCATCTAGACCAAATTTTCAAGGGGAAATCCCTTCACCCCCAAAGATTTATAGTTTTTCACCTTCCTAAGGAGCACCATAGTAGGAAGGAATATCATGTAATGATTTATTCTAGCTCCGGAAAATCTAAATGTAATGGGAATGGGAAGAGTAGGGAAGTTGTAACCAAACAATCATGTAATTAGGAAGTCCAATGGTCCACACTTAGATACATAGGAAACACAATGTAACAGAGTAAATGGGGAACTAGAAAGTTGAAATTGAGTGTTGTATAATTCTTTATCGAACTCAAAGAGGGATAGGAAAGCTCTCTTCTTGTCATTGTATTCCTAAAAATGAATTATTTCTTTGAAGGAGGATAATACAAAGCACTTTCATGGTTCATTTATTCAATATTGCACTGTTGTTGATTGTTTTTTTCATATGTTTCAGTTTGTCAATTTTTTCAATTGTCATTTGTAGAAAAAAATTGCAAATGAATTATGAATTCAATTATAGGAGAATGCTTATGAACATGTATATACTAACAAGTATGTAATATGATTTAACTTTGTAAACCTAGAACTATTTCTATTTTGCACAGTGAATTATAGACATGTAATTGATCATGCTACTATTAGATAGGAATGAAACTCTTCTTAGATATAGAATTGCACTTGCATATTAGAATAAACATGCATTTATAATCTTTTTAGCCTATCTCTTACAAAAAGTCTCTCTACAAGGAGAAATCCATTCAGTTACCAGTAGTCGGGTCCATATACTGACAGAGGTTGATATTCAAATGAGAATGGGTCTAATTTGGGATATGTCATTAGGAAACCCTCCCTCATGTCGATGCAGAGAATTTGTTACCGTGTCAACACCTCCCTAACCCCTTAAGTGGATATAATAATATGTTTTGATATGTAATAAAGGTATTCATTATTAAATAATGCCTATGTAATAATGTGAACATGTCTAATGTATTATCATTTGAATATACATTGTCATTGTGCTTACTATTTCCTCTCTTTTTGTTATTTATTTTGGTAATAATATCGATACTTCTCTACATATTTCCTTCAAGTAGCTTACACATATTGGTTGCATTTTGATCATTGTGGGCATTAATTTTGCCCCATTTTGTATTAATATGGGTCACTTATTCATATATAATAAACTGAGTTTCTTATTTTATTACACTCTAGAATGTTGTAAAATGTTGCATTACTCATTAATTAATATATGGATTATTTACATTATTACAAATTTTAGAGGTGTAATCAATTGGATAATGCATTAATGCAATCATTAAATAAACATTATTATAAAAAAAATGATTTTGAGATGATTAATTGAAAAATTATTTAAAAAAAAACAATTAAAATATATACATATCTTTTAAATGACATATCATAGGATTATATTTATAATTTAAAAATATTATGACTCTCAGGATTACAATAATATATGCACCAATTCATTACATATTATAATATTTATACGAACATCCATTTTGCATGAAACAAAACATATGAATATGTGCTTACAAAAACATAAAAAACACATCTGCTTCTTATAAAAAAAAAAGTGCATACAATGTACATGTGAGTTTTACCAATACAAACGTGGATAAAAAAATCCCTACCTACTTAATTTTTTTTTTAGTTATACGGAACATCAGTTAAAACCTCTCTTACTAATAACAAATATTGTAGTGGAGGTTTTTTTTGAATATTTTGCCCAATCTTATAACCCTAAAATCTTCTAAAAAAACCTCCACTACAAAGTGTTTTTATTGTAGTGCTTGCGATAAGTCTTTTGTTTTAACTTGAGATTTTATAGATATGCATGTACCCTTATGTTAGTTCTATATTATGAAATGAGAATAAAATGATTATTCATAAAAATAAAAATAAAATGTTTATCATTTGATCTTGGTATTTTTAGACAAATCTATTTGATATTTAATCAAGTTATTAACTAATCATTTTTTTACTAATTTTAAATAAGAAATTGATTAATAAAATTCAACTTAGAAATGTTTATCAATTATTAATAATCTAGATTTTTTATCAATTACTAATAATCTAGATTATATATTTATTTTATATTAGTAAAAAGATGTGTTGTTGAGAATTATTGTTATTATTAATAATCTAAATTATATATTTATTTCATATTAATAAAAAGATGTATAAAAATGTGTCGTTGAAAATCGCTGCCATGGAAGATAACAAGGAGTAAGGAGTAATGATAATTCCCACTTACTTGAATTGGAATCAATTGTTCCCTTATTTTCATGCCTATTATAATAAATATAAAGAATAGGTGATAGTATAATATATGCATCTTATTTTGTTAAACCTATCCAATAAACAAATGGAGTATTTCACTTAGGAATTGGGGGCAAACTTTTTATTTTTATTTATTTTTAGTTAAATTGTATTGATTTTTTTTTTCATATAAGAAAACAATTAAATAAATGGAGTAATTCACTTAGGAATTGGGGGCAAAGGATAAATATTGCCTTTTTTATTTTTTAAGATTAAATTGTATTGATTTTATTTTTATTGAAAAAATAATTTTTTTATATAAAAAAACAATTAAATGAAATAAATAAATAAGGAAAGTAACTCTAATTTACAATGGCAATGGTGTTGTCTAGGTATGGGAGAGGTCTTATAATTAACCGTTTTGGTACTCTAGTTATATAAAACCATCATATCATACCTTTTAGTTCGTGTAGATTTGGTTATGATGGTCCCATGGGGTTTTGGGCCACAAACCACCCTTTGTTACATGAGATATCCATTGACATCCATGGTACCAAAAGGAATTTATGGTACAATGAGTATCAAGTTCAAAAGGAATCTATGGTACAATGAGTATCAAGTTGGATATGATATAAGGCATCCTAAGTGATCATGGACTTAGATTAGATAGTAATTTATGTCCCTAACTATACCCATGAAGTTAGGGAATGCCCCAAACAGGTTCCTCCGGGAGTCAAAATGAGTCAAACTAGTGATCAAAGACAGGAGACGAAAGGGGGAATAGATACCTAGGGAACCCACCCTACTGCTAGACATCACAATGAGGCCCACATCTAGGAGAGGATGAGAAATTCTCTAGCAAGCGATCCATCACATTAACACTAATTGAGAGAGATATCATATTCATTATAGACTAAGTTTCCTAGAGTTTTCCAACAAAAGGGTTATTGGCATATCAATCCCTAAAGAAGTGGAAGGTCTCACCTCAGGTACATTGCCAAGACTTTAGATGGTCCTTAAAATTTTATACAGAATGATTGCAACCATTCTTACTTCTACTCTCTACTTAACAATGTGATCATTCCCTCATATACATATCTCTATTTCCATCACATTATCCACAAACATAACCATCCACTTACAAAAAGATATACTACTTAATAATAATGAAAAAATACATTACAATGAAATAAACATCATTCACATATCACATTCACATAACACTTAAATTTTGAAATGAAACCAATAATTCATTAAAATTTATTATTAAAAACAATATCCCAACAGAACTTTTATTATTTTAACAATTTCAACTCAATACAATGTCTAAAAAATAATATATATATATATATATATATATATATATATATATATAAAATAATTCACATATTTTTAACCAAATTGAAACATGAAGAAAACCTTTAGTCAAACTTAAACTTATAGCATGAGGTAATGAAGCCTCTTTAACCCACATCCTACTAGGAAAATTAAATTATGAGACAACTCTCATCAGAAAATTATGAGACAAAGTTGTATCTTTAAAAGCATAATAAACATTTTCATCTTTAAAAACAATGATAAAAATATATTACTCAACCATTACAAATGCCATGGATGAAAGCATAATAAACATTTTCATCTTTAAAAACAATGATAAAAATATATTACTCAACAATTACAAATGCCATGGATGAAAGAAATGGAAAAATGATCATCGAAAAACTCAAGAAAATAAAGTAAATACATGCCTCAAGTATCGCAAAATCTTTTTAGGAAAAGTCCAAGAAAATCATCATTCACGCTGTAAAGAATAAGAATAAGTTCAATGAGATAGTGAAAAGGCAAAAAGGAGAAAATGACCAAGTGAACTGGAGAATCTGGCAGTTAAAGTAAAGAGAAGAAGATACACCAGATATTGTACGAAAGCATAAGTAAACCAGAAAAGATGGTTAGAAGGATCAGCCGACGCAGGTCGAAAAACATTAAAATAGCACTTTTGAATGCATTAAAATTAAGATTAGTACCGTGTGTAATCTTTTAAATGTACAAATAGAACCCCAAAACTAGCAAAACTCATATAAAAAACATACAAAGAAAAACAGACTACGCAATTCCAGTCGCCTCCTGCAATGCGCAAAGAAATTTGAGCTTGACCAATGATCGGAATGGTGGGGAATTTTAAGCTTTAGAATCGTCACGGCTTCCACTACGCTAATGTCTATTATTCGTTTAATTAGCCACTGTATTGAATACAGTGTATTTGGAAAGAATCACGAATTTAGACAATAGAACGTAACGTGTAAGTAAATTCGAAAAACAAATAAATGGAATAATTTATTAAGTTGAAAGGCGTATACCTATTGATAATGGACACAATTAATCACCTTTTAATTTAATGGTTAATAATTGAAGATGCTGGCATATTCTTTGTCGTCCTCCCAAATCTATGAATGTGATTTACTTTTCATAACTTCCTTGTATTTTTGAATGCATCAGTTAATATGTTTACTTTTTAACATTTACCTAATCATATTAAGAAATTACTGTAGCATTATATGATTGTCACATTTAAATGATTAACCTTTGGGATTACCAAATTTGGATTTGATCAGCTATAGGCATTTTCTGACTGTGGACACGTTTCATTTTCCAGTTATCTGTGCATTTTATATTGGATCGTCAAATTCCAGTTGTCCGCCCATTTCATCATTCTAGTTACTAAAAAAACTTTGACATCACCTTTCAACGCTTATCGACCACGGTTTTCAGTGGCTGTGCTAGTTTATCTATCGTTAACAAAGCCCACGTTCGTTCATTTACAAGCATTTAACATGTGGCATTTAAAAGACTTCAGCTGCTATTGCGGTTTCGACCATCTCCAAACATATTCTTTTCACCAAATTTCAATCAAACTTTGTTCTTCCAGGGTAACATCTTCATCAGAGCCAATTCCATTAATTAAAAAAAAAAAACACACTGTTCCACATCTTATAAGCGCATTACATTAAGATAGAAGGAATCGCCACACTTGTTCACGTAATTACCTGTAGCCTTGAATTTAACTATTCCATATTTATTTATTTTCAAGGATCATATATAAGTTCACGTGTATATATATATATGATTGCTGTCATGATTAGGAATCTTCTCCATTGAGTTTGTCCAGAACTGCAACTAACCCAAATACGAATGCTTGATCAACTCCCGGTTGCACTACAACGCTGTATATATCCTTAATGCTCCCCATCACATCTGTTATGGCATCATTCATTTTCACCTACAAAACATTCAAGCTTAATGTCAGATTTATGGGCAGATTTTAATTAGATGAGTCACCTCGAAGACAGACCTCATAACAGCCTCAAAAATATAGGTAAACGGACAGGCATAAAAGGATGAACATGGGTTTCTTAATATTGATATGAATTTCAGTAAAATTTAACATAAAATGGGGTAGAGCAGTAAAGATGTGGATTTTGGATTAAATCATTGAAAAATGGAGAGATCATTTACAAAACTCTTTTCATTTACAAAATATTA
>ML784151.1:557971-570202 GCA_009831015.1 Picea engelmannii | reverse complement strand
CAATTTAGCTCAATTTAGGGTTTTTATAAAGCTCAATTAAGGGCTTAATGAGTATTTTCAAAATACCTCAATCAAGGGTTAATTAAACCCCAATCGAGTTCCTTGTGGGTTAATAAAAGTAGCTTGATAAAGATAAAGGCCATCATGGATAATTAAATGAGGACCTAGATCAATCTTTATAGCTTGATCAAGGGTTTACTTAAACCAATGGAACTCCTTCATGAAGGATTTTCCACGTCTATTAAGAAATCTCAATCAAGGGATTATTTAAATGCTCGATAGTGATCTTAATAGCTCAATCAAATAATTAAAATTATCTCGATCGAGGGTATGAAACTTTTTTCATTCTCTCCTTTACCAAAAACGCTTACGTAGATTCATAGATTCACCCCTTTGCAAGATTCACCTCATATGCATTGTCAACAACTTTCCTCTTGATACTACATGGCATGAGATTCTTCACTTTTAGATTATTTTAAAATTCTTTGGGATAAACTCTTTCTTAATATGTACCATAACCACATCACTAATTGAAATACCATATGTCCTGTGTGTATATGCACGCTTGTATAATCCACACTCATATCATTTAATCATTGTTATACCTATGCCTATATATATACTCCATATGTCACTATTATATTTGGGGACAAAAAATTACATTTTTATGACATAATTTATATGTTTACACGTTAAAATTGTATCTTTCAAGAAAATCACCCCATTTTAATTTACATTAGGCTTGACATTGTTTTTAAAATGTCTCTATATTGACATTCCTTAATTATCTATGTATTGACATCCCTCATTAGGAATGTTGATATGTCTACATTTGAGCATGTTGATAGCCTAACATTGTTGTAACATTCGAATGTTTGGGTGGTTATTTTTCGTTTTGACTAATAAGGAGATGGTGTTTTGGACTCTTCATCCCCTTGTTGCTCTCTTTTGTTGATGATTTGTTGTGATATACTTAGACATCTATGTGATTGCTTGGATTATGATGAGCATTGATATTTCTTTGTTGATGAATTACATAGCATTAATATTATTGATAATCACTATATAGCATTGATGATCTTTAAAAATGATTCAGAATCGTTAATCCTTGTAATTTTGTGGTTGATACTATTTCACTTTATTGAATAACATCCATATTCATCTACCTCCTTGTTATGATGCTTGTGATTTATGTGGATGATGATGTGTCATGTACATTGGTATTGTAAGAAATAATCTATTATAGGTTGATACATTGATGGAAAGACATGGAAACATACTCAAGGGAAAAGGATAATGTCTCAATGAAGATAACCACCTATCCTAGAGATTAGGAAGCCTTGGGAAGGACAAAACTTGAGATATGACCACTAAATTTAATTGGGGTAAAAAGACTAAGGGGAAAGAGTCGTAACTTAATTTTACCTTATGCTTTCAATGCTTATAATTTCACTCTCAAACCTAGTTTTTCCCTTGTATGAAAAAGGGGATGGGCAAGAGAAAAATCTTGGAAATATGTTACACTTGGGAATGATTACAAAAGGATCACGTACCTCAGGAAGTGTTGGTTTTCCTAAGAAGAATTGTTATAATATTTTACCATTTTTGCAAAAAAATCTATGTTTCCAAATTGTGTGCTTAGTAGAGTAGATTATCAGTTGCTCTAACTTGGTTTGAATGGAATAAGAGGATAGGAGAGTACGAGTCATTCATGGGTTACTAATACTCATATTTTTCTTCGCTACTTGCAATATTTTTTGGGCCCTTGGGATACCACTATTGAGTGTGATTGTATGCACCAAGGGTGAGGGTGGTAGTAACATATTTATAGGGGGGTGTCACTTCTAACTATGGTTGCGATCACTATGGGTGATGGTGATAGTAAGACCCATGGAAACAATAACTCGAAGGGTTATAGGGGTGTTGTAGGCCAAGAGCCTCTCCATCACACTGATATTGATCAACTAGGAGTCTAATCCATGATAATCCTTTCAAAAATGTGAATTAACTATAGATATTTTTGTGTGCCTTGAATTTCCTCACCTCATTGAGATTAATCCATGCTCCAAGGGAAATCTCTATGAAGGTATTTGCATTAGTTGGATAGAAAATCAACCCTTAGATATGTTTTCCCTTTTTTAATTAATAATTACATCATGAGATATTGGAGCATGGACTAAATCAACACTTAAAGCTATAATAAGCTAAGGAGCACATGTAATTAAATTCACATTTAAATTATGTTTTGTTACCATAATTTGATGTGAAATTGTTGTTACACTATTGATTCTTCTCATGCCTTCCCTATTTTATTTATTTGTTGGTTTTATACCATGTTTCATTAGATGGTAATTTAACTATGTCATAGTCTTAAATAAAGAGAAAATGTTAATTAAGTAAGACCCAACTAGGATGTTAGAAAGTGGTATCGAATTTTCGGGATTCTACAACTAGGAGCCTCTAGGGGAGATTAAATGAATTATGAGTTCACCAATTATAGTGATTAGTTTAGGAACCTTGAGATACGAAAAATATATAGGAGTGAAGATTGAAAATAGCGATGATATTTATACCGACTAGTTATCATTGCATTAACTAATTAATTGTTTCATGCTAGCTATATTTATTTGTTTTTATTTCTTTTGAATTCTAGTTAATATTTTATTAGTTGATTTGTTTTCCCTTGACGTAGAAATAGTAATTGATTATTAGTTATCTTTTTAGAATTATTTAAACTCATGCTTTCTTTACAGGTATAACCAATTAGAATTATTTAAACTCCTGCTTTCTTTAGAGGTATAACCAATTATTTCTTGATTATTCAATATTTCATTAATAACAATCCATTTGAATATTTCTTTTGATATTAAAAAAATAAATCTAAGATTTCATAGAAATGGGACAAATAAACATAAAATATTAAATGATTAATACTATTAGTTTATTAGTTGGCACCCATTAACTCTGGAATTATAATAATTAGGGCATGTATATCATTGAATAAAAAGGAGAGGCACTTGCTTAATAGTACTCTTCTTTTTCACAAACCAAAAACCCTAATATTTTCAAAGAAATATTAATAAAAGTTAGAAATACATTTATTTTGTTGTTCTTGTTCAAAATAGTATATTCAACATGCATTCATTATTTTTTTCTTTAGAATGAACATTCTATATTTTATTTCTGTTTAGAAAAGGCATAGGCATAGGAATAGGAATATGTGAAAAGACATAGGAATATTAGATATATTCAAATTCAACATTATCAAAAACATACATTATGGGATAACCCCATAATGTAGTGTTGAGGTCAATGCCAACCCATTAAGTTTGATTTGAAAAATTTAACATGTATAACTATGCTATCAACACTTATTTCATAATACAACACATTCAATTAATTATAAGCAATCTAAAAAGGAGGATCCTTAAGACCTTAATCATATTTCTTCTTGAAGCAACACAAGCTCAATCTCATGTTCTCAACAGTAAGCATATAGAGTGATCCCTTATTGAATTATAGCAACCTTTTAAGAAACTAAGACAAGCCTTAGACCATGCAAGTAAATAGTAACACCATGAGAAATAAAACCATTGTGTTCGTTGTGGAGCCTGATTATCTTCCTGATTCAGAGATCTTTATTTCCAGCCATGTTTATACCCCATGAAGACTTTACACCCCAGAAGAATGTACACTCCTCCACGTGGGGGAGTACAAGGGGAGGTTACCCCCCTGCGGGGTCCAGGGGAAAGCGGGCCCCTAGGAAGGGTTTGGGGGCGAAGCCCCTGAAGAAAGAATTGGCTTGTAAATGTATATTGTAATTTCATAATAAATCTGGACCATTCATTATAAGGTCATAGATCTAACAGTAGAAGTTATGTTAGGGTTTCTTTTCCCTAGATGGAAACCCTTTTTTATGAGGGAAATGTATTGTGGCTATGTATCATGGTGAATATTGTATTCTGTGTGATGAGACTATGAGAGAAAGAAGAGGAAGTTACAGCGGGTGTGTTATATGTTGTATCCCTTCATTTGTTGGATAATAATAAAGGAAGGACCTTGAAATTTCTATGGTGGATGTAGCCCACAATGGGTGAACCACATATATTTGTGTCTCTATTGTATTGTGTATCTTTTGTGTTTTATTTCCGCATTTGTTTTATTTTATTGCTCTTCGATCTTGTTTTTATAAAAACTAGTATCAGAGAGAAAGGTAACTCGTAGGAAAAGAGGGTTCCTGGTTCGAGTGGGAGCAATGGCAGAAGATGGAAAGTTTACGGTCAAGAAATTTAACGGCCAAAACTACCAGTTATGGAAGATGCAGATGGAAGATTATTTATATCAGAATCATCTATTCCTACCATTAGGTGGAATAACAAAGAATCTGATGGACATGAAGGATGAAGAATGGGAGATTCTTGACAGAAATGCTCTAGGAATGATATCGCTGAGCCTGACAGGATCAATGGCTTTCAATATTTCGAAATAAAAGACAACGAAGGAGTTGATGGATGCATTGGCTAAACTATATGAAAAATCCTCAGTTTCCAATAAGGTATTTCTAATGAAGAGATTGTTTAATATGAAGATGTTAGAAGGTGGGTATGTTTCAAATCATTTAAATGAATTTAATAAAATTACTAATCAACTAAATTCTGTAAAAGTGGACTTTGATGATGAGTTCAAGGCTCTTCTAATCTTGTGCTCATTGCCAGAAATTTGGAACAACTTGGTCAGGGATGTAAGTAACTATGTCTCTGGTTCAAACACTTTAAAATTTGATGATGTTGTTGGTGTTATCCTTAGTGAGGAAATGTGACGGAAAATCACAGGTGAGACATCGGGTAATGCGTTAAACATGGATTATAGGGGAAGACAAAAGGACAGAGGAAAGAGATCAGGGAAATGCGGGAATTCTAGGAAGGGAATATCCAAATACAGACTCAGAAAGATAGAGTGTTGGAATTGTGGGAAGAAAGGGCATATGAATAAAGACAACAGAGCTCCAAAAAAAAAGAGATAGAGAGTTGGAGAAAAATCAAAAAGCAAATGTAACAGGTGATGTGTTATAAGATGCTTTGATTCTTTTTGTAGATAATATTTCTGAGTCTTGAGTAGTAGATTCAGGGGCTTCATTTCATGTCACATCCCATAGGAAACATTTTCTAGATTATGTTCAAGGTGATATTGGACAGGTTCATTTGAATGATGATGCACCATGCAAAATTTTTGGAATGGGAAAGTTAAAAATAAAGCAAAGGAATGGAAACCAATGTTTGTTGAAAGAGGTAAGACATGTTCCAGATCTAAGGAAAAATATAATTTCAACAGGGCAGTTGGAAAGTGAAGGTTGTATATCCATATTTAAAGACAAGGTGTGGAAGGTCACCAAAGGATCATTGATGATAGCAAAAGGACAGAAGGTAGGTACATTGTATTTATGTACTGGTAATACTGACTCTTCTATCTCTTTAGCTTATATAGGAGTGGATACAACACTTTGGATTCATAGGCTTGGACACTTGAGTGAGAAGGGGATGCAGATACTTCACAAAAGAAATTTGTTTCCAGATCTTAAACAAATTGATTTTGATTTTTGTAAGCAAATTGTGTTTATGGAAAACATAAGAGATTCATATTTCTTAAAGTTGGAAAATAAAAGAAGAGCAAGGTCAGAGATTGTGCACACATATGTATGGGGTCGAACTCAAGTATCATCTCTTGGTGGATCTTGTTATTATGTTACTTTTATTGATGATGCAACTGGAAAAACTTGGGTTTATTGCATTCGACAAAAATCTGATGTTTTTGATACTTTTAAGAAATGGAAATCTTTAGTTGAGAATGAGATAGGAAAAGGTTGAAGTGTCTCAAATCAGATAATGGAGTTGAATTTTGCAGTAAGGAGTTTGATGATTACTTTTCATACCATGGGATTTGTAGAGAGAAGAAAGTTCTAGGAACACCACAAGAAAATGGTGTGTCAGAAAGGATGAACAGGACAATAACAGAGTGTGCAAGGAGTATAAGATTGCATGTTGGTTTGCCCTTACAATTATGGGAAGATGTTGTAGATATTGTTGTTTACTTAATAAATAGAGGACCTTCAAGCTCTTTGGATGGTGGAATTCCATAAGAGGCATGGACAAGTAAAATGATAAACTATTCATTTTTTAAGACTTTTGGTTGTGAAGCATTTGTCCATATTGATAAAGAAAATAGAACAAATCTTGAGGAAAAATCTAAGAAGTGTACCTTTATTGGATATGATGTTAATGATTTTGATTATCGCTTATGGGATTATGAAAATTATAAAATCATTAGGAGTGGAGATTTCATATTCAATGAGAAGGTCATGTACAAAGATCAGTTGTAGGGAAAGAAACAGGAAAAAGAAAAACCAGAATACACAATGCTTGATGAGATCACTGAAAAATAAATTCCAAAGGTACCAGAAAATCAAAATGTACAACAACAGGAGAAGAAAGTACCTCAAACTCCTACAAGTGTTGTTAGAACATCTATCAAGTTAAGTAGACCCCCTGAACGATACTCTCCTTCATTTTATTATTTATTGTTTACTAATTTTGGTGAACCAGAATGTTATGAAGAGGCAATGTAGGTAAACAACAAAAATAATTGGGAGCAAGGAATGACAGAGGAAATGGATTCCTTGGTAACTAACCAGACTTGGGATTTGGTTCAGTTGCCTAGAAGAAAAAAAAAATTCAGAATAAATTAGTTTACAAGTTGAAGGAAGAAGATGGAGGCAAAAAGAGGTACAAGTCTAGACTTGTTGTAAAGGGGTTTGCACAAAAGAAAGGTATATATTTTGATGAAATATTTTCTCCTGTTGTTAAAATGACTTCAATTAGGACTATTTTAAGTCTTGTAGTAGTAGAATATTTGCATCTTGAACAGTTAGATGTAAAATCATTTTTTCTCCATGGGGATTTGGAGGAAGAGATTTATATCCAACAACCACAGGGGTATGAGGTCAAAGGGAAGGAGAATTTGGTATGCAAGTTGAAGAAAAGCTTGTATGGCCTAAAGAAATATCCAAGGCAATGGTATTTTAATTTTGACAACTTTATGATAGAACAAGGTTACAGTAGATGTCATTCTGATCACTGTGTTTATTTTGACAGGCTAGAAAATGGAAGCTATATTATCTTTCTATTGTATGAAGATGACATGCTTGTTGCAGGGTCTAATATGCAGTATATAAATGTGCTCAATAAGAAATTACCTTATTCATTTGCAATGAACGATTTCGGTGCTACAAAGAAAATCCTTGGTATGAGAATAACAAGAGAAAGGAAAAATCACAAATTAACATTATCTCAGGGTGAGTACATAGAGAAGGTGTTGGAGAGGTTTAAAATGAAGAATGGAAAACTAGTTAGTACACCTTTGACCAACCATTTCAAATTAACTAAGGAAATGTGTCCCAAGACACAAGATGAGATAGAATACATGTCCAACGTCCCTTATTCATCAGTAGTTGACATCTTGATGTATGTGATGGTTTGCACAAGACCAGGTATTGCACATGCAGTGGGAGTTGTGAGCAGGTATATGAACAATCGAGGTAAAGAACATTGGGAGGCAATAGCATGGATTATTAAGTATTTGAGAGGTAATGTTACTCATGCATTATGTTTTGAAGGTTCATACTTTGTTCAACAGGGATATGTTGATTCAAATATGGCAGGTGATAAAGATAGTAGGAGGAGCACTAGAGGGTATGTTTTTACTGTAGGTGGGACATCAATAAATTGGATTTCAAAACTATAAAAGGTTGTTGATACAGAGGCTATTAAAAAAATTATTTGGTTACAAAGGTTTATGGAGGAATTGAGAAAGAAGCAGGAGAATATCAGGTTGTACTGTCACAGTGATAGTGTCATTCATATTTAAAATAACTCATATTTCCATTTGAATACTAAGCATATAAATATTAGGTACCATTTCATACGATTCATCTTGGAAGATGGAAATTTTATCATGGAAAAGATACACACTAGCCATAATCCTACAGACATGTTAACTAAGGGAGTAACCAGGGAGAAATTGATTTGTTGCTCATTTTTAGTTGGTATTCAAGCATGAAGGTGAAGATGAGCAGTTTTTCAAGTCAAATAAGGATCATATTCCAATATATACAACAACAGTGGAGTTGTTGAGATCAATATCCAAGTGGAAGATTGTTGGTTGTGGAGCCTGATTATCCTCTTCATCCAGAGGTCTTTGTTTTCAACCATGTTTATATCCCATGAATAATTTACACCTCATAAGAATGTACACTCCTCCATGTGGGGGAGTGAAGGGGTGAGTTACCCCCCTTGTGGGGTCCAGGGGGTTTGGGGGCAAGAGAGCCCCTGAAGCAAAAATTTCCTTGTAAATGTATATTGTAATTTTATAGTAAATCAGGACTGTTCATTATAAGGTCATAGATTTGAGAGTAGAAGTTGTGTTAGGGTTTTTTTTCCTAGAAGGAAACCCTCTTTTATGAGGGAAATGTATTACATCTATATATCATGGTGAATATTGTATTTTTTGTGCGGAGACTGTAAGATAAAGAAGAGGAAGTTACAATAGGTGTGTTGTAGGTTGTATCCCTTCATTTGCTAGATAATAATAAAGGAAGGACCTGAAAATTTCTATGGTGGACATAGACCACACTAGGTGAACCACATATATCTATATCTCTATTGTATTGTGTATCTTTTGTGTTTTATTTCCGCATTTGTTTTATTTTATTTCTCTGTGATCCTAATTTTCTAACACATGGTTTGTTATTGTTGTTTCTAGCTCGAACATCAACCCTACCACTCACCCAACCTCCCAATATTTTTTTTAGTTTTCGAGCCTTGGGTGTGCCTCGGCTAGTGGAAACCTTCCACCTTCCTGTCAAACCTCCATGCATGTTGGACAAACCCTTAAACCCTTTCTACCACAAAACCCTTATCCCTTACCCTTGTGTCATGGTAAACCAAATGGCAAGTGTTTTATATAGATAGAAATAATTTTCAATTGGTTATATGTGTACACACATGTACGTATGCATGTGTGTATTTACACATATTGTGTACGATGTTTTGATTGGAAAAAAATGTATATGGAAGAAAATGACAATGATAACATATGTTGCATTCTAAGATTCAAATAGTGAATTAAATTAGATTAAATGACAATGATAGCATATGTTTCATTCTTACATTCACATAGTCAATTAACCTAGATTTGCATTTATGGTAACAAGGGCCTTTGGTTGATCATCTAATTTAATGATGATTCATCGATTAAGAAATACATCTTGTATATTCATATATTTTTTAACTTGTCAACATTTATTTTAAATTTTAAATTTTATTTCATTATAGAAATTACATCTAGGTATATGCTAATTTCATTATTATTATATATTTGATTGTCACTGTATAACCTGAAAATATTTTGATTACCAAACTTCATTTGCTTATTGATGTAGCATCTACATTTAATTCGATTTAAATTAATTGTTTTTATGGGAATTTCCATTGGAGTTGATCATATTTTAATTTTAGTTGTAATTGTAGAATTTCAAATTCAAATTCATTATTGAATTTATTTATTTTCCATTTCATGGTTAATTTAGATTGATATTATCATAAGATTCAATTGTCACAACAGATAATGTCAACATTAGTAATATTTTAGAATTTTCCTATTATTTCTAAATCACTTGAATAGCATGCATGCACTATCCATGTTCAAAAACACGTCATTCTTGATGATATCCTTTTGTATTAATTTGAGTGCAAGGTTCATGTAGCCTTGGTGGGATCTTAGGGAATTGGTATATTTAAGGATTAGATAGTGTTTTCAATTGATAAGGGATTTTTCCTTGGTGGATAAGTTGGTTTGGAGGTTTAAGTTTCTAAGCAAATATTTCCAATATTACTTGATCCTCTATTGTTTGGTCGTAATCTTGTGAGCTATAAGAGGAGACAAGGTTTATCCCTTTTTTTGTGGATGGAATACATGTGAGCTAGTATAGAGATTGAATGAACACACTAGAAATTAGAAAAATCAAGGGATGAGTGCATTTAAATCTTATAGATATAGAAAGGACCCTTTTAAAAATCCTTATTGATAACTTATGAACCCTTTTGTACCATAGGTAGGACTAGATATAACAACTTCTAGCACCTAAACATAGATTATAAGTAGGGGGACTAGTGGAGGTTATGGTCCCTTTACTAACAAGCAGATTATATATGTTGACATCTATATGTTCTTACCTATAAAGTAGGGAAACACCCATAAATATAGATTGTAACTATATTATAATTTATTGTAACCTTTGTGCGAAGGAAAGAATATTCGATCTAAGACAATAAATTAAAGAATATTAAGGCTAAATAGATAAATTGAAGGTGAAGGTTAGGATTTAGCTTTGAAGCTATACATAATTCAAATAGTAAGGAAATATTTCTTATGTGTCTCAACAAATTAACCTAATTTACATAAATAACTTTATAATAATTCAAGAGGCCACTCCATGTAGGATGAAAAATGGAAGAAGGGATGTGAGAAGCAATGCTTGTAGGCAAAACAATCCATGATGAGATAACAGATGGAGGGATAGGATGGGTTAACATATGGATGGGTCTAATCATTTGGATTGTCATCTCGCCAACCTTTTCCATAAAAAAAATCATTTTGATGAAATTAGAGTTATAAGTTAGAATATTAAATTGAACTCTATCAATTTTTTTAGAATTAAATATACACTAAGAAGAATAATCCCTTTAAATTTCATGGTAACAATATTATTCTCTAAGTTGATAAAAATGTAGTCAATTGTGATAATGTTCTCTTAGAAGATGGTGTTGAAAGATGAAAATTAACAAATAACAAAAAAAATTGTATCCTTACAGTATTCATACTTGTATTCATAATCGATATTGATCTAGATATATTGGCTATAGGAATCACTTGTATACACTTTAATATTTGAGTTAAGCTCTTTCTTGATATAACAACAACCGCCACTTATCCTTCACACATCAAATTTTTGTTTCAAATTGAGAAAAAAATAAACCCATCTGCATAAGAGATTTAGGATTCTTAATAATCCCATGATTCAACAAGAAATACAAAATCAATTGAAGTTAGCACCCACCTTAAATTAAAACCATTTATCCAAAGAAATCTCTCGTGATTCCATATCATAATTCTAAATTTTCTTCATATATATTTGTTATCATAACATATCCTTTTTTTACACTCTTCTAGTTGAAGTCGTATACCGTTAATCAAAATTCAATGGTTAATAAAATAACAATATCTTAACTTCCAATAGTCTACGTGCAAAAGGAATTTGGTACAATTTTTAAACAGAATTGCTACTTTATATTTATATGAGAGTTCTAAGTAAAATTTAAGTTTTATAATTAGTGTGAATCCTCTCTCTCTCTAATTGATATATAAATGAGGATTTTATATCTCACTCATTTCACTAATGTGAATACTTTGCTGAATTGAATTTTGGTTCTTTGTTTTTAGACTTATACAGAGATATTAGTCTTCACAGCGACTACAAGGTCTATTTTCTTTCAAGTTTTCAATGCTTTGTGGTCATGTGCCAACTAATTGAAACATTTTCCCTCTTTGTATGTGCAAAATCTATAATGGATTCAATTCCATTTCACTTTCCCATTCATACCTCGGTGCATACGAATATTAACAAGTGGACAAATTGTTCTCAAAACTACAAAGTACTAGCTCAAAAATAAAAGGCTACAATAATGGATCCAATATATGGCAATATCTTTTACATAGAAACACAACATCCAAATAGAGATTGAGTTGTAGGTTGAATCTACCAATTAAATAATAACAAGCTATGTGTGTGTAGTGATCAACCTAACATCCACATTTCCATGCCATTAATTTTCAGCATCACAATGCAACATTCCATACCCAATATTGTTTTCTTACAACATATATGAAGACACAAAATGCTTCAACAAATATTGATAAAGGATTAAAGATGTCAAACAAACAATAGATAAAATGTATTTCTATAGCATTAATATGGAAAATGTTAAGGTCCTAACCCGCACATAGGTAGATCAATGTATTTGGATGTAATAAAGGTCAATATTAATAAGACCTTTCAATAAAATAGAATAAGGCGGATGTAAGAAGACCTAATAGAAGCTTCCGCTTCTAGAAGGATCT
>ML784151.1:523561-552962 GCA_009831015.1 Picea engelmannii | reverse complement strand
GCGGATGTAAGAAGACCTAATAGAAGCTTCCGCTTCTAGAAGGATCTTCCTCTAGATGCTTCTTTTTAGTATAAATAGGATTCGAGGGTATGAGAACCCTAGCTTGGATATTATTGTAACAGAGCGTTGCTCGATTGGAGGTTTCCCCCTCGAAGAGGCCTATGAACATTGCTATCTTATTCAAAGTGTTATTTCTGTTGCTATTTCGTATATCATTTCTGTGTATTGTGAAGATTATGCTGGATATTTTACTGTTATTCTGTCATTTCTAGAACTTCGTTTCTGTTCTGCATATTTTATATATCTGGTATCTTGCAGAAAATAATCTCTTTCTTCAATGTCAATGTTATTCAACATTAGCATGACTATAAATATATACAAATGAGGATTGACAATCAATGTTGGAACACTTCCATAAACTCCAAATCACTCAGCATTAATACAAAGTAGAAAATGATTTCCTTGAAAACCACATGAGCTCAGCATAGGCACCCATATAGAATTTCAATTTCCATCCTACAATTAAATATTTAATTACACTTGAATTTTCACCAAGGGAATTTCAACCTTCCAATGCTCTAAAAAAATGGCTCATCTCATGATGATTCATAAAATTAATTCTCACCATATGGCCTTCACCATTGACTCCAAGTAATGGTACATACCATGGGATGAGAAAAACATGTGAAATATATAGTAGTATAGTAGAGAGTTGTATCAACCTTCATTATTTAGCTACCAATTTTAATAACCATTCATAACTCTATTCTTCAAGTTATTTGGAATTCCCTCTTACACAACTCCCATAGAAATTTTCCACATAAGATAATTGAGGATATGTCAAATGGTTATAGAAAGAGAAGCATTCATTTATCATAAAGTATGTTCAACCTTTTAGAGAAAAGATACCATTGATGACTACAAACTACATTGGTACCTTGATTGCTATCTCAAATTTATTAATTGAGGATTGAAGATTGTAGGAAAAGGATACGATGGCTAAAGGTAAGACATAAAAACCAATACTTAGGTGATGTTGTCAGCCAAAGATCACTAGAGTACATGATAGTTTGAAATTTATTGTGCCACATGGTGGGTCAATGGAATAAGAGAAAATTGAAAATTTACCTAACGAAAAGATGAGGAGTTAATTTTTTTGAATTAAAGGAAACAATGGAGTATGGGAAATAATAAAATGTTGTGGGCTACTTCATTCACCTGCTAGATATCAATGTAATATTCCAAGGAAGTAAGTAAAACCACATGATGAGAGTGAATAGTCGGGCGAGTGCAGGATAATGATGGTCTCTCATGATGTGTTAGGGGCAATGCAAACTTGGAAAATAAACAATCTATTCATTTGGAGAGATTATTCAAGGTACTTTTACAATGATTTTGAATATGGTGTAAGAAGATAAAGCATAGTAAATTGAATTATATTTCCGAATATACAACATTTATTCATATAAATTGTGATTAACTATGTCAAATTTGATTTTTTCTAATAGTGGTATCTTATTTTTCCAACAAAATATAAGGTATATGTTTTTGTTCATGCAAGTGTTGCCTACCTTAACGATGGAATTTCATTCAAAAAACTTGTATACTTGTAGAGAACCCATTTTTCTTGTGCGATGTATTTTTTTGAAATTTATAATATTAATTTTATATTTCTAAAAAATTATCAAAGTCAACATATCCATGAAATTACAATGTCTTTTGTTTGTGCAGGATAAGAGGGTATTAACATGATCAAAACAATTTCCTTTTTCTAGATCATAGATATAGGCCTCCTATAGTGTCGCATATAACTCATTTGATAAATGGTTAAGACGAAAAAATGTTATAGTGGATATAAGAGAGGTATATATTATAGGATTTTGATATATGTCAAGACAAAAATAGATTAAAAATAGTAAACATCATTAATTTAAATATATATATATATATATATATATATATATATATATATATATATTTAGAATTTACACAACCAACTCTATCTTTGTATGTAGTTTCATCAATAATTGAATTGCGTAGCCTATAGAACAATAACATCAAAAATAGAGATATGGAGAGGAATTAATAAAAATGGATGTTTTATGTATTTTCATACCAAGCCAATAGGTTTTTCATCTCGAACCTAAATCTGAGGAAACACCCAACAAACACGTATGCTAGAGTTGTCACTCCCACCTGAAAAAAATTGAAATTCAAATAACGTTTGCACGCTTTAGGAATGTGCACGCATTCCTAAAGCATGTGTGTATTTCTAAAGTGACAGGAATGTGTGCACATTCTTGTTAACACAAATCAATTCTCTCTCTCTCTCTCTCTCTCTCTCTCTCTCCAAGTGTTAATGTGAACTCCACACAGAAGATATCTAAACTCAAGAACTAGCTGAAAATGATGCTCCAAAGAGGTACATTGATCATGGGGATCCAAATATGTAGATTCCTCCATATCCAAAAAAATAATCTGAATAACACACTAGTACTGGAGAATACTGAAAAGTAGTATTCATAGAAGGCTTTGGACTACTCTCCATAATGTGCTCTACATAAGGTGGAGTAGAGTCATCAAATAAAAGATGAAAGTAGTTATCATCCCAGAGATTACAATTGTCCATTGTTGACGCTTAAAAGCGCAACGATGAATACTATGCTCACAAATGATTTCCAAGCTTTATTATATATCTATATTAATAATAAACTAGTAGGTGGGACCCCCTTGTAGACTTGTGGCACTATGGTGGATATGTTGCACTTACATTTTGTTTTCTTATGTGATGGTACCACCACAGTCTTCTACAGTTGATTATTTCAAATCATGGTTTAAAATGTTATGGTGACATGTGATGGTTGGTTGATTAATGCATGGCACTGGATAGCTTTGATGACCTCTCACAGAATATGTTAAGGCTACCTTGTGGATGAAAGAATTATTATCAATTTTGGTTTTGATACTACATTAAACATGGCATTGATTGGTTTAAATGGTCTTGATAAAAGATAATAATGGAGCTCTTTTGAATAAAAGAACTGTACTCAAACTCTAATGTTATGTGTTGTTGTGACAAAGGAGGGGTGCACTTGACCCTTGCTACTATATTTATGTGCCTTTTTGAGTTTCATAAGTAGTTTCACATGGGGTAATGTTTTTAGCACAATGTTATTTTAAAGAGTTTGTTATTACAAAGGGGTGGCGCTCTATGCAAAAGTGATATGGCAATGGATATTTGGTTGATTAATGGTTTAGTGATATGGTGAATTGTCTTGGCTTGTAATTTGAATTGAATTAGGTTGGAAGGGAGAAGCGATGTGAATTTATTGCACGTCACTCAAACACCCCTCAAGCCCGTCACCCTAGTCATTCTTGCCTTTTGGTTTTGGCTCTGATAGTTGTTGGCTCCGCATTGTTCGGTCATGAAGGAGGTATATAGTCTAGTTTTCTTCCTCGTGTGGGATTTTCCAGGTATGGGCTTCTTAATATTCCATCCATGATAGTTACTCTTCCCTTTGAATCAACTTTTGGCTCAGGATTGCTTGTAGTCTTCATGATTTTTAAGTTGTTATGAGATATTTGAATTGTGTATTAGTGTTGGTGTCCATAGTTTCTTATGGCGATTATTCTGGACTGTTGGCACTTAAAAAAGAAATGGTTATGCTCTCCTTGTTGTGCATAATCTATGCATAGGTTTATTGGATAAAAATAGCAGTGAAGCATGCTCGGTCATGGATTGGGTTTTGGGTCTAGCATCTTTGTGGAAATGGATTATTATGATTTGACAAAGCTATGAGCTTTGCACATGGATTGTTATAACGAGTCTTTGTGTTTAAGATTTTCCCACTCCATCTTCATCTCTGTAGTTGGTATTTTTTGACCATGTGGGTTGCAATGTGAATTGATAAAAGATTAAAATGTGTGTGCCTTGTCTTGGAAAAACTATGAGTTGTTAGCTACTTGTCTTGTTCCCTCACTAACATAGTTTCCTGGAGAACATTTCAAAGTATGAGTTTAACATCACCCAGAAATCGATAGAAGCATGGTCGATGCTTTCTGGTTGGGCATGGGTTTGGGCATGGACGCTCAGATTATATTGTTGATTAAGAGATTGGATTCATTTTTGTTTCTTGTTGGAATTGAGAGTCTGTTGTTTTGGAAACCCTTACAACCGAGAGCATGGTTGTACATTATTGTTATGTAGTAATCGTGATAGGGCATGAGTTGTCTACGTTTTTCAAGGATTTAATCCTCTGATCGAACCACTTGTTCTTACCTTCCACTTGTTGTTTTTAAACCCTAAATATTAGATTAATATCATTTTACTCCAATCGATGGTTGATGGAGCACTGTGCATGCTTGGTTTCTTGGGAACAATTTTGGTTGCATTCCTCATTTAGGAATTCTGGAAGAAGTTTGTACATACTCATTTATGTGAAGCTTGGGCTCGAAGAGTTGTATGTTATTTTTTTCGAATGTTATGTTGATTGTATTTAAAAGACACCTATGTGAAAATTGATTGGGGTTTGATAAAGAGTTATAACTCCCAGTTGGATTGCATTGAATAATGTTTAAATAATGGACACCTTGGGGTGATAAATACTTGCATGTTTCTATTGGATTTAAAGAATAAGTATTGGATATAAATGGTTGTAAGCACTGTGCATATTCTTGTTGGTTTTAAAAGGATTTAGCATTGGATTATGAATAGTTGTGGCTCAAAGGTTATTGTGGTTGCTCATATCGATTGCAATATTGTTTGTTATGATTGTTATATACAGATTATATGGATGCAAAGGATGTTGTAATTGAATATTTATGGGCATATAGATTATTTTTTGGAAGCCAGCAAGCAATTTGTAAAGAAAGTAACAGTTTAAATTGTGATTTTGAAAAGTGAATACTATTGAATTTTGAAAATTTGTGATTTTGAAAAGTGAATACTGTTGAATTTTGAAGGTTGGAACAAAGATATGTTTGATTGCATGTTTTGATTTATTTTTATTTGAACATTATCCATATTACTTCCCTGTCATTCTACCAATTTTTGTTTATTACATTCTCCTCATAATCCCAATTTCATTTATGGCATCCCATTCTGTGAAATAAATTAAAAAGAAAGCATGTGTAAAAGAGACAAAGGATAACACACCAAGGATTGGTCACTGATATTTTGGTATTTTATTACACATTTAAATTGTTTAATTAATTACTTAATAGTATTCGTGTATTAACCCCATGTCATTATACCACTTTACACTAATTACACTCCCTCCATATGTTCCATGAACCCTATCACCCCATGTTCACTTGGTGATTGTTAAATGTCTTGTTATGGATGTATTTGCATGTATCTCGTGTAAATTTATGAGCAAATGTTTTATTCATGCAAGTAGAATGTCATGTGCCATTTATTAAGGGATTAGTTACTGATTAACTGTTGCTACAGGATGAGTTTCTTCAGTAGAGGAAACCATGGAAGAAATAACAGAGGCGAGGGAAATTGGAACCGAGGGCCTAGAAGGCCTAGATTTTCCATTCATTTCGATGTTGATCCCCAAGAATTGAACCAGATATTCCAAGATGGGTTCTTTAACTGGATTGGGCATGGAATAGTACACCTTCAGCTAGAAAGAACTCCTTTCCAGCCTCAAAACATCCATGGCTTTCCCATTCCTCCTCATGTGTCCTTGCAACTAGAAGTCCCTGTAAATCATGGATGGCAAGATATTGTCAACCCAGTTGTATCTCACCATCATGGCTGGCCCAATATTTCATTGCCTCTCCCACCACCTATCAATCCTAATGTCCATATTTCCCATGCCGATTCACCTATTAAATCTTCACATGCTAGCAAAATACTAAAAATTGATATTCCCCCTATGCAAAATAAAGGAAAATAAGTTGCCTCCCCTTCTTATCGCTCAAATGATTCCTCAAAATCCATGTCTTCCTGCATTTATTTGAAGGATTATTGTTCCCATGTAATCAGTGAAATACAACCTCAAGGTTCTAATCAACCACGGGCTACTTCTAGGAAATCAAAGGGGGACAACAGTGATAAAAGAAAAATTGCCTCTCAGAGTGGCAAGTATGGCTTTTAGTTTATGTTTTTTTATGATTTGAGTTGATAAAGATAGTGTTAGTGGTTGAAGAATGTTGGGACTTCAAGCTTTGTTTTGGATAATGTGGATTATGTAGATATTTATATATTTTTGGATATGATTTAAATTATTTCTGATATTTGAATATTTAGTTTGGAAGGTATCTAAGGAAGCTACAAGAGTGGAATTTGTTAAAAAGATTATCCATTTGTGTTATATTTTATGATTTGAAAAGAAGCAAATACGAGAGTCACAAGGGGTCCCACCTACCTAGTTATTATTATTTAAAGACCCTTAACTATTATTATTATTATTTATTTCTCCTAAACTAAATTAGGTAAGTCAAACTAACTTAACTAAAGAAAGTAGTTGAACTACTTCAACTTATTTGGAAAGAATAAAATCTGAATGAGAAGAAGAAACAAAGGGATAATAAAAGGAGAAAGCAAGACTAAGGTTTGCTCTTTTGATTTCGTGAGATAGTTTCCATTTTCATCCATTCTTGAGTTTATTCAAAGCCTAATTCTATTTTTGATAGTAGGGTCTTATTGTAGACAACAAGTTTCAAAACCGAACCAAACTCTTCAGATGATTGTTTTAGATGTGTTGATCCATCCTTGATAGTCTGTTTATTCTTGTATGTTTATGTTGTAAGTTTCATAGCTGATAAAGGATATTTTGCAGAGTGAAATTGGAAGCAGTTTGTGGAAAGCTAATCCAGATTATAAATTTCAGTTTTACTTTCTTGTCAGAGTCTTTTTGTATGATGTTCATCGGGGATATCTAAATCAAATTTTGGTTTATTCCCTCGCAAGGGTTTTGTAAAGAGAAAAACACTTTTGATATCTTAGAATGAAATAAATCAGACTATTATTCAATCTCATTTATATGTAATTATGACTTGGTTACTTTTTTCTTTTTGATCTCCATATTTACTTTCTGTAATCTGTGTATATTTCAGAAACTTATATAAAATTTTATTTTATATTTCAAAATTCTTTTCATTAATAAATCAGCCTAAACCCTTGTAAATAATACTTGTGGATTGGGAAAATATTTTTGAGGCTATAAAACTTTGGGTGATATTCTCGACTATCTTTTCCTAGATAGGAAAGATTCAGAAATGATTGAGTAAGGTAATCCATACCTTTTTCCTAAACATTTATTTGGCGACCATACTGGGGAGATCTTCCATATCTCTCTGGTTGATTGTATTCGCATTATCATTGAATACTCCTGCTTTTGTTTTTTATTCTTTGACTGCTTTTATTTTTCTCATGATAGTACCTATTACAAGGCAGCCCAATATTGAGCATGGTCTTAAAGACCAAACCACCATTTCTTTAACTTTATTCAATACCATCTTAGAAATAGCTAATACTCAGGTTGGTCTTGAACGCTCGTGGGAAGTAATTGAACAAGACATAAGTGTTCGGGAACACTGGGAGGCTTGACAAAGGCATCCTAGGAATCAGTTGTATCTCTCTTTTTCCTAAAAGTTTTGATCTTCTTTTCATGTCCTCAAATCCTCGCATATCTAGGAGAAGAAGAGGATTGTCTCCTAAAATCACTCCTATCACTGAAATAGGAAGAAGGAATGTTATTTTTTCAACAGAACAAGGTACTCTAAGGAGAAATTTGTCTGATTCAGCTAGTTCATATTTCTCACCTTCACCCATCCTTTACACCATGGCATATGTGGGTGGCTCTGGTGGCACTAGAGGTTCATCATCTTCTCAACCCTTGACCTCATCAGTGATTGGTAGCTTGTATAGCCATCATATTCCAATCCAATCAACTACTAACCTTGCCAAGGTTATTAAGAAGTATGGGCTCTTTCAATTTGAAGAAGATGCTACTATTACCCCGTGGCATGTATCCTCTCCTCTGAACCTAGCACCTGCTACTTGTCTACTACCAAAATTAAAAGAGAATCTCCCTAGGTTTTCAGGAAATAAGATAGTCACCACAAACGAACACTTGGTAGCATTCTCTAATTTATGTCACAATATAGGAGCTAATGACAATGATACTTGTATGTGCTTATTTGTTAACTCCCTTGAAGGGAAAGCAATGAAATATTTCTTTTAGCTCCCTCCCAATATTCTTTCCACTTGGGAAGACTTAGTTTATTGGTTCAAATCTACTTATGGGTAGTCTAAGAGCCTAGCCAAACAATTACGGGAATACAATAACATTGCATACAAAGATGGTGAGACTATCAAGTCTTTCAACCTACGTTTCCCCAAGTTATATAATCAAATTCCCGAACTTATTCGCCCCTAGAACCAAGCCTCTTTTATGCATTACTACAATTGTCTACCTTCCCCTTATCGACATAGGCTTGAATAAAAATCCATTGACAATCTTGGTTCCGCTCTTCATACTTGTCTAGAGTATGAAGAACAACTTGAAAGAATAGGCCTTCCCAAGGGAGAATCAATAAAATAAATGAACATGTCTTCCCTCTTACAACTTGTACAGGATATGAATAATCGAATGATAACATATGAGTGAAAGGGAAATGCCCCTTCACTTACTCCTGGGGAATCATATTCCTCTTCACCACCTTTTAGGAATACCAATGAAAACAAATTTCTTCCCAAATCCATCATGTCTTGTAGTTGGTGTAACTTTTGTGAGAAAAATCATGAGAAAAGTACTTCTGAGGTAAAGAAGAGTGGAGGAGATAAGATCTTTGGAAAAAATCCTTTGACGACCATTATGGTTATAGATTGGGAAGAAACAGAAGATATCATGATCATAAACACTATGAATAAATCCTATTCGTCAAAAGGAAAATATGATCCCCCTCATACTTCTTCTAGCCCAAGATCATCTTCACCAGCTACTACTGTAAAAATTACCAAAACTCCTAACATTCAAGGATTCCCTTCCCCTCATCCCTCTTCCAAATATAAAATTCTCAACCAATTGGCTAATATCAAGGCCGACGCTACCCTTATGGACATGGTTGTCATCCTTGAGCAACAAAAGAATCTAAAAATTTTCTTGGAAGGAAAAGCCTCCACTATATCCAATCTATATGAAGGGACAACGGAAGAGGATTTTATTGTAAATAAAGTAGGTGTAAATAATTTTAGGCACCCTATAAAAAAGCCACCATTTTTCATTTCTATAAACATTATGGACCAAATAGCCCATTGTTGTCTAATTGGTAGTGGTTCGAGCCCAAGCGTAATGTCGAAAATTATTATGGAAGAGCTAGGCTTATCTTGTACCAATGAAAATTCTAGAAGCATGCTCTCATATAATAGTCTACAAGAATCGACCATAGGTGAAATCAAAGGCATGACTTTGGTTCCGTGTGCACATTCTGAAATAAGAACAACCCTTAATATTCAGGTAATTGACATGCCAGTAAGTAACTATTCAATCATCTTAGGAAGAGACTAGCAAGCCTTGATAGGGGATATCTCTCACTGGACGGGACACACTTATTCGTTCCTCAGAATGAAAAGAACATGATATTCCTAAGGGAGGTAAGAATTTCACCGTATATAGAAATCATTCCACAACCTAATTTAAACTATGTCGAGGAGGACTTCAGAGTGTACTCCATCTTTTTTGATGAGGATAACACTACCCTAGAACAAATTGACCTAGAGGATGGGATGTGGCATATGCACTTTGATGGCTCATGCTCCAATGAAGGTAATGGAGCTGGCATTATCTTGTACTCACCTATAGATAAAATTCACAAATTTTCCTATAGGTTAGATTTTGCTTGCACAAACGTCACCACATTTGAAGCATTACTTCTAGGCATTGAAAATGCCTATAATTTAGGTTGTGGTCACCTTACAATTTTTGGGGACTTTGGACTTGTTGTGAACCCTGTACGCAAAGTATATTTTCCTAGCAACAAGTTGATGAAACGCTACACCCAAGTTTTTTGGGCACTTATCTCGAACTTATTATCATTTAACATCACTCATGTTAAAAGGGAACCAAATTCAATGGCTAACATGTTAGTTGTTTTTGCAACCTCTCCTACTCGATAAATTATGCCAAAAAAGACTTGATTGTACTTTTAAATCCTTATATAGTCCTCATATCCCTGACAATGTAGAGTGATGGAAGGTATTCCCTAGTGATGAATTCATATGTGCTTTCATACAAAATGAACCATATAAGCCCAAGGAGATTATATCCATAGAAAACAAAAAAATTATGAAGGGATTGACTCCTCTAAAAATTTCATTTTCATTGAGTGATGTAGGCAACAAATAAACACATAAAGAAGAGGAGTCAAAAAGGAAATTAGGTGAAACCATTTCCTTGAACATTGGAAAACATGATTCCCCAAATAATGTTAAGATAGGTTCCCAATGTACTGATGAAGAAAAGTTGAAATTCACTGAGTTACTTTGTGAATTTCAAGATGTTTTTTCTTGGTCCTATAAGGATCTTCATGGTTTTGATCTTGTTCTTATACAACATGTCATTCCTATCAAGGAAGGTATAAAACCAGTTAGGCAAAAAACAAAACCATTAACCCCACACTTGAAGCTACTATTACAAAGGAGTTTGAAAAAATGTTGAAGGTTGGGATAATTTTCCCTGTTAAGTATTCTAAGTGGGTTTCCAATTTGGTTCCCATTCAGAAAACAACTGGTCAGATCTGACTATGCATTGATTTTCATGCATTAAATATAGCGATCATAAAATACCATTTTCCTCTCCCTAATATGGAAATGATTTTGCAACAAGTTGCAAGGTCACAATTGATGTCCTTACTTGATGATTTTTCTGGTTATAATCAGATCAAGGTAAAAACGACAAACAAATACAAAACTTCTTTCGTTATAAGTTGGGGCACATTTTCTTATGAATGCATTCCTTTTGGCTTATCTAAAGCAGGTGCCACTTTCAAAATCTATGCATATAGATTTTGATGATCTGATCGGTAATATTATTCGGATTTATCTTGATGACTTAACTGTATATTCAAAGAACCGATTGGATCATTTTGGTCATCTTAGAAAATTTCTCATGCAATGCAGAAAGTTTAACATTTCTTTAAATCCTTCTAAGTCTATTTTTGGCGTTACCAAGGGCAAGTTCCTTGGGCATATTTTCTCTGATTTAGGAATAAGAATAGACCCCAAAAGGATTGTTGATATTTTAAACCTTCCTGCCCCACTTCCAAAAAAGAGGTTCAATATTTTATGGGCATTATCAACTTTGTCCGTAGATTTGTTCCTGATTTTGTTCTAATGGTCAAACCAATTCACAACCTTCTCAAGCAAGATCACTCATTTTCTTGGACTGACAACATCGATAATTATTTTGTAAGGATTAAGAAGGAAATCAGTTCCACACCAGTTTAGCGAAGCTAGATTTTGAGAAAAAATTTATTATATACACTAATTCCACAGAGGAAGCAGTCTCTATTATTCTTATACAATGTGATGACCAGAATAATGAAAAACCATTATCTTACATGAGTCAAATCTTATCAGATGACAAATTCAAATATTCTTATATCAAAAATCATGCTTTCACTCTTGTTAAAGCTGTGGAGAGATTTCAACACTTTATCTTAGGAAAGAACACACTGATAAAAGTCCCTTTACCTGTTGTCAAGTTTTTTCTCTCATGGACTTATCTTTCAAGGAATCTTGCACATTGGCTTTCCAAGACCCAAGAGCATGATTTAACCATCATGACTTTGAAAACCATCAAGGGACAAGACTTAGCCCTTGACTTGGCTCATCATGATGATGCAAGTGAAGAAATTGACGAACAAGATAACCTTATGTCAACACTATTTTACATTGATAGTCAAATCCTTCCTATAGTTGAACATCCTTGGTACAGAAATCTAGTGTATTACTTGGAAAATAAGAGATGTCCAGATGACTTAGATACTCATCAAAGAAGAAGGCTTTTTCTTGAATCTTCTAGATATGTTATTTTAGGAGACTTCTTGTCCAAGAGATCTATCAATGGTATATTACTTCACTGTGTAAATAATGAGGAAGAACATAAATTGTTACAAGAAACCCATGGATATTCAGATTTTGTTATTCATGTGGGTGGCCACTTTTCTGCTAAAACTACTTCTTTTAAAATCATTAGAAAATTTTATTACCAGCCTTCAATTTTTCGATATTCTTATAACTTTTCAATATCTTGTGACAAGTGCCACAAATTCACAGGGAAATTACGTCTTTCTGCCATGCCTTTGCAACCTGTCCTCCCTGACTTTTCTTTTTCAAAATGGGGTCTGGAATTTATCGGTCCTATTAATCCTCTATCTTTATCAGGGCAAGTGTTTATCTTGACAACCACAGATTGTTTTACAAAATGGATTGAATTTGTCCCACTTAAACATTTGCGGGATGAACATGTTATTTCTGTCTTTGAAACTAATATTTTCTCCAGATTTGGAATAACCTTAGAAATTATTACAGACAAGGAGCCCTCTTTTATTTATGCTAAGATGAATCAGTTTCTAGCTAATCTAGGAGTTAAACATTTCACCTCATTAGCTTATTACCCTCAAGGAAATGGGCAAGCCAAGTCTACTAACAAAAAATTGGTTAGAATTATCAAGAGGCTCATTGAAGATAAGCCTCGTCAATGGCACATCCTCCTCACTTATTCCCTTTGGGAAGATCACACAAAAACCAAGGTAAGCACATGTTGCACTCTCTTTCAGCTTGTTTATGGTCAAGAAGATATCTTTCCTATCGATATGGAACTTTCTTCTCTACAGTTGATGCTACAGATTGAAGAATTAAATTCTTCTAATATCTCTTAAAGGATAAATGCATTGTTGGATTTAGAGGAACAAAAGATCTTTTCCTTGGAGAATGTAAAGAGAAGACAACAAACTGTAAAGAAATATTCCAATAAAAGTGCAAAAGATGTCAAATTTAAAGTAAATGAGAAAGTCTTTCTTTGGGATTCAACTCATGCTGATAGAGGAAGGCATTCTAAATTTCAAAAATTATGGCCGAGTCCTTTTAAAATCTCTTTTGTCCTGGGCTCAAATTCTTATCTTCTAAAGGACTTGGAAGAGTGATTATTTTCCTATAGCAATAATGGTTCCCACTTGAAACACTATCTGGAACCAGTTTGAAAGTTAAAACGTTATATGGAAATTATTTATGTATTATAATTTTTGTTTTAGTGATTTGATTTTGCTTTGTTGTTTTTATTTTTTTGTTGTTTCATTTTTGTTGTTTTTCTTTTATTAATTTATTTTCTTTTCATAAATAAATTCTGGATCATTTTTTCCACAACGATGTTATTCTGCAAGTATTGTTAATCAATAAAATCAGGTTACACAGTTGTCATGATGTCTCCCCTTGAAGACATCACTGAAAATTCTCTCTAGTTCCAGTATTGTTGTTAGATAGATAATTGGATTTTCATCCCTATTTTTTGTCTTCTATTTCTTCCCTCCACCCTAATATTCCAAAGAACAAACCATAATTTTTTCTCCTTTAAGAAATAAAATCTTTCACTGTGACCAATCAAAAGTTATGCATACAGGAATAAACCCCTCATACGTGACACTTTCCATGAGTTATTCCCAAAGTCAGAGATCATTTTTTTCCTTAAACTTTCTCACTTCCCCCTGTTGCATAATCATTCTAGTAAATATCTTCTTTGATCTATGATCAAGTTGGTCTACAAAATCAGACATTCTAAGTTATTAATATGTTGGAAACAAATTTCCCTATAGATTCGCTAGTTTGTTAACACTTAAAAATGCAATGATGAATACTATGCTCGAAAATTATTTCCAAGATTTATTATATATCTATATTAATAATAAACTAGTAGGTGGGACCCCTTTGTAGACTTGTGGCACTATGGTGGATATGTTGCACTTACATTTTGTTTTCTTATGTGATGGTACCAACACATTCTTATATAGTTCATTTCTTCAAATCATGGCTTAAAATTTTATGGTGACATGTGATGGTTGGTTTATTCATGCATGGCATTGAATGGCTTTGATGACCTCTCCTAGAATATGTTAAGGATTCCCTGTGGATGAAAGAATTATTATCATTTCTAGTTTTGATATTGCATTAAACATGGCATTGATTGGTTTAAATGGTCTCGATAAAAGATAATAATGGATCTTTTTTTAATAAAAGAAATGTACTCAAGCTCTAATGTTATGTATTGTTGTGACAAAGGAGGGGCACACTTGACCCTTTATACCATAGTTATGCGCCTTGTTGAGTTTCATAAGTGGTTGCACACGGGGTAATATTTCTAGCACATTGTTATTTTAAAGCGTTTTATATTACAAAGGGGTGGCACACTATGACAAAGTGATATGGCAATGGATATTTGGTTGATTAATGGTTTAGTGCTATGGTGAATTGGCTTGGCTCATACTTTGAATTGAATGAGGTTGGAAGGGAGAAGTGATATGCATTTATTGCACGTCACTCAAACACCCCTCAAGCCTATCACCCTAGTCATTCTTGCATTTTGGTTTTGGCTCTGGTAGTTGTTGGCTCTGCATTGTTCAATCGTGAAGGAGATATAGAGTCTATTTTTATTCCTCACATAGGATTTTTCAGATATGGGTTTATTACACTTCCATCCATGATGGTTACTCTGCCCTTTGAATCAATTTTTGGCTCAGGATTGCTCATGGTTTGTTTGATTCTTTATCTTTTATGAGATATTTGAACTGTGTATTAGTGTTGGTGTCAGTGGTTTTTTATGGTGATTATTCTAGACTATTGGAACTTAAAAAATAAATGGTTATGCTCTCCTTGTTGTGTGTAATCTTTTCATAGGTTTATTGGATAAAAATAGCAGTGAAACCTGCTCAGTCATGGCTTGGGATTTGGGTCTGGCCTCTCTGTGGAAATTGATTATTATGATTTGACAAAGCTCTAAGCTTTGTGCATGGATTGTTATAACGAGTCTTTGTGTTTAATATTTTTCCACTCCATGTTTGTCTCTGTGGTTGGTATTTTTTGACCCTATGGGTTGCAATGTGAACTAATAAAAGATTAAAAAGTTTGTGCCTTGTCTTGGAAAAACTATGAGTTGTTAGCTACCTAGCGTGTGCCCTCATTGACACAATTTCTTGGGTAACATTGCACAGTATGAGTTTAACATCACTAAGAAGTCGATAGAAGCATGGTGGATGCTTTTTGGTCGGGCATGGGTTTGGGCCTGGACACTCAGATTATAGTGTTGATTAAGAGATTGGCTTCATTTTTGTTTCCTGTTGGAATTGATATTCTATTGTTTTGGAAACCCTTACATTCGAGAGCATGGTTTTACATTATTGTTATGCGATAATCGTGATAGGCCATGAGTTGTCTGTGTTTTTCGAGGATTTAATCCTCTGATCAAACCACATGTTCTTACCTCCCACTTCTTGTTTTTAAACCCTAAATATTAGATTGATATCATTTTACTCTAGTCGATGGTTGATGGAGCATTGTGTGTGCTTGGTTTCTTGGGCATGATTTTGGTTGCATTCCTCATTTAGCAATTCTAGAAGAAGTTTGTACATACCGATTTATGTGAATCTTGGGCTCGAAGAGTTGTATGTTATTTGGTTTGAATGTTATGTTGAATGTATTTAAAAGACACATGTGTGCAAATTGATTGGGGCCCGATAAAGAATTATAACGCCCAGTTTGATTGCATTGAACCGTGTTTAAATAATGGACACACGTGGTGATAAATATCGTGCATGCTTCTATTGGATTTAAAGAATAAGAATTGGATATAAATGGTTATAATCACTCTGCATATTCCTCTTGGTTTTAAAAGTATTTAGTGTTGGACTTATGAATAGTTGTGGCTCAAAGGTTATTGTGATTGCTCATATCCATTGTAATACTATTTGTTATGATTGTTATACAAATATTATATGGATGTGAAGTCTATTGTAATTGAATATTTTCGAGCATACAGATTATAGTTTGGAAGCCATCAAGCAATTTTTAAAGTAACAATTTAAATTGTGCTTTTGAAAAGTGAATATTGTTGAACTTTGAAGGTTGGAATAGACACATGTTTGATTGCATGTTTTGATTTATTTTTAGTTGAATAGTATCCAAATTATTTCCCTATCATTCTACCACTTTTTTATCATTACATTCCCCTCGTAATCCCAATTTCATTTATGGAATCCCTTTTTTGTGAAATAAATTAAAGCATGTGTAAAAGAGACAAAGGATAACACAAGGATTGGTGACCGATATTTTGGTATTTTATTACACGGTTAAATTGTTTAATTAATTGTTGAACAATATTTCTGTATTAATCTTAAATCCCCTGTCCTTATACCACTTTTCACTAGTGACACTCCCTCCATATGTCCCATGAGCTCTATCACCCCCTATTCACTTAGTGATTGTTAAATGGTTTGTTATGGATGGATTTACATGTATCTCGTGTTAATTTCTGAGCCAATTTTGTATTCATGCAAGCATAATGTCATGTATGGTTTATTAAGGGCTTAGGTACTGACTAAATACTGCTAGAGGATGTGTTTCTTTAGTAGAGGTGGTTGTAGTGTCCCCAAGGCCGAGCCCTGATGTAAACCATGATCTGAAAGAGATTGTAAATATGTGTTATAGGCTGGTGAGCCAAGTTTTGTATAAGCCGGTAGGCTTATGTATTTGATTAGGCCAGAGATCCTAAGGGTAGAAGGCCACGGGCCTGGATTTTGTATCTGTATGTATGCAGCACTTCAATAAAATATAAAAACCGCTAGGTGCAGACCAACCACGATGAAAGAGTGATGGGGGACTGAGCTTCCATAGAGTGGCCAAGGGATTAAGGGGCTGGGTGTTGAACCTAGGGGCTAAGCCTAGGGGGATTAGGCCTGGAATAATATTTTAATATTATTTCCAAAAAGAGCCATGTGCATATTATTTTACCCTAAGTTATTTGGAAGGAAGAGTGACTTCCAAATGTGAAGGAATGAGCTTCATGGGTGACAAGTGTCAACCCATGTGCATGCAGTTAAAACTACCAAAACAAGCCGTGTTGGGGGTTCTGCTCCCATTCCCGTCAACTGCTGCGTAGGTTCCTCCTCGATTTGACCGAACTATTTGAGCGTGAATGGGTCGAACCTTTGCAGAGATACCCTCGTGCATCTTCTGAAGCGTACACCCTTGAACTGAAAGCCTGTGTAGAGTTTGGGAAAAAGTTTGTGTTTGTTCCGAAAAGCTGTTTCATCCTCCGAACCGGAAAAAGGCCTGTGTCGTTCTGAGATAGCCCATACATTCTGTTCTGAACCATCAAGCCTGTGAGTGGAAATCTCTGTACACCTTGTGAAATCCCAAAACCAAAACCGTGAGTCTATTTCGTGATTACTGAGCCTGTTTGGGAAGCCCGTGTATGTTTCCTAATTGGATGTTGTGGCCACGCAGTGCTGGACGGAACATGGCTTACTGGCCAGTGTGAACTCGTGCTTAGCCTGCGTGTAACCTCTCTCCAGGTGAGGGAGGTGATTGTGGTTGAAGAGGTAGGTTTTCAGGCCTGCGAGCAACTCTTTCCAGGTGAAAGAGTTTGTTGGGAAGTGTTTTCTTCCAGAGAGTGTCCAACACCAGCTACGGGCTTTGAGACTTCCTGATCCAGCCTGTTGCTGAGACCCAGAAGGGGAGGTTAGCACCGATGGACTGTGCGTGTGAAGGTGTATACCCCCGGGCGGAACAGGCATGTGGGGAATGAGGGTCTAGTAGTAGTGGGCGTAAGATGGCATCTTTGGGAAAAATCCTTCTAGATATTTATGTGATGTCTTCCCTGTAATCTCAGCCTAGCCTAGGATTCCTTGCCTTGGGGTGGAGCTCGGTGCTAGCTTGGGGGTGACCCACTGATTGAGCTGATGAATAGTGTGGTCTAAGGCTGGGAGGTTCGTGAAAGGCTTGCACTTGGTTGGTGTTTTCTACAGCTGTTAAAAGATAAGTACTTGAATTATGCTTTGATCATGTTATGCGTGACTGGCTGCTTATGTATCATGTTTCCGCTGTGTAAATGAATTATTGTTAAATTATATGGAATGTGTCATTATAGCAGTAATGAGATACGTTTATTCGGAGAATTAAATGTGTTTAATTGTTTTAAAATCCATGTGGTTATAATTCTTGTATGAGTTATGTAAACATTCATGTATAGAATGGTAACTGTGAGGTTGTAAACCTCGGTAGTAAAAAGGTACACTACAAATTAGTATCAGAGCTAAGGTTTCGACACTGAGCCTAGATGGGCCAGTGGAACGGTCTTTGGACCGAAAATGTGAAGAGAAATTGGGCCTGGAATGGCCAATTTCAGACATTGGTTGTTCCAGTGTGTCAAGTAGTTGCTTGACCACGTTACAAGCTCAAGAGGTTTAGCGGTGCGGTGAAAACTGCAGCTGGTATGGTCTATGACCATAGGGAGATAGGTCTCTACACCAATGGTGTTAGATCCGTTGGATCTATTCGGGAGGGAAGGTGAACCCTTGTAACCGTCAGATCTGGAGAACATGCACAAGGTTTAAAGCCTTTCGATACTACACAGGAGTTTAAACCCGGGAGGATCGTGAGTCGTAAGATCCCTGTGGGATTACCCGTCAACCATCCAAGTTGACAGAAGTTGCACAAGACTTAAAGTCCTCATGGGTAGAGGAGAAGTCCCGGAGAGGCATCGGGATATTAGAATTCAAGAGAATCAAGACCTTGTGATTCTCGAAATTCCGAGGAGGGATCATAGCCGTGAATCTCGGGTGGACACGTGTCAGGAGATTCCGCAGAGTCATAAATTGGAGAATCGGAGTTCTTGAACACAAAGAGATCTCGTCACACGGAATCGCGATCCGCGATTTCATGACAAATCTGGACCGTTCATTTAGTGGACACGTGGCAGAGATCTGCACCATCGGGGAAAGTCCCGACAAGGAGTAAGTCCATCGGTGTTTGAAGTTCATCGGGAAATCGGGCACCCCGGTGACAAGTGATTCATACACTTTGAAACTCCGAACCCCAAAACCTCGATGAGAGCTTTAAGTACGGTCACGGGGTAGAGGTCACATGGACCTGACTTAACCGCGAAGGGTTAAAGCCAAAAAGGCACGTCGGCATATCGGGAATCGAGACATCGGAGATCCCGGAAGCAAAGGTTTCATGCATTGGAAAATCCCGATACGCGATTTCCCGATAAGGCCTAGGAGTGTGGGGCCACACCGACTGTCAGGAGGACAAGTGGCAGATTTTTAGTGACAGGCAAAAGAACTATTGACAAGTCAACGACTGGGACCCATCGGGGATCCCGTGAGCATAGGAGCATAACATTGAAATCGCCGAAACTCGATGGGGTAGGGTGGAGGTCATATAGTATGGTCATGTGGACCAGAGGCTGAGCCAGGAGAGCTAGCCAGTGCAAAAGCACATCGGGAATCGGAGGATCGGAGGTTGTGAATGCATGTGCATCGCGACATCACAAATTATGAAACCCCGATAAGAGGATTGATCACGGTCATGGGCAGTGGTCATATGGTGAGGCTATAGCTCGGAGGGCTAGTACGGACGAAGTCCATCGAAAATCAGGAAATTGGGGATTCCGTTGTCAAGTGTTTTTGCACATTCAGATTTGCGAAACCCTGAACCCCGATAAGGGAAAAGGATGGGGTCATGAGTCAACGGTCACATCAGCCAGGGTTTTAGCTTGAAGGGCTAAGGCATATCGTAGATCGGGAATCCGAGAGGACAATAAACCTCAATATTAGAAATTACGAAACTCTGAAACTTGAAGTCCTGAAATAACTAAACTTGAATTTTCGGACACCCAAAAAACACAGAGCCAGACAAAACTCAGGAAACTTTGTGAAGTAGAGATGTCTTTTGTTCTTGTTCGTATTGATTATGAATGTTGTGGATTGTTCATAAAGTTTAATGGTTTGACAAATTTTAAATTCAATTGCATAGTGCGTGTGCGGAGTTCAACGAAGGCCAAAACTCCAGAGAATCAACGCTAAGTATGGAGTGGGGAAGAATGCAAATTATCTCTGAAATGGTAGACGAACAAGAAGGAAAGGATGTTAACCTGGGAGTCGAAGGATCAAACTCTAATGGGCATGGAAAAGAGATGGATAAGGAAGGACATATGATGAAAATCATTGAAGGGATACAAAGAGAGGCCAAGGAGCGTCGAGCTGATAGCCGAAAGCTCATGAAAGTCAAGGATCGACAAGGGAAATTAATCTTAAGATTCTTGCAGAGTCTGGAAAGAATAGAGAAGAAACTTGAGAAAGGAAGAGACTCAAGTACGACGGAGAGTCGCAGAACTCATGGGAGAAGAATCAGGTCGAGGAGTGATAGCCGACATCACAATCGCTCCCAAAGACATTCTGGAAGTAAGACACACAGCAGTTCAAGCCCATCACCTACCAGAAAACATCAAAAATATGGAAGGGAGGAATTGAAAGGAGAGATGAATAAAATTAAACCTCCAACATTTGATGGGGAGCATAAGAAGGAGGAAGATGCTGAGACATGGTTGCTTGGCATGAAGAAATTTTTCCAGCTGCAAAATTATTCTGCTCATGCAGACGGAAGAATTGCAATGTACCAACTGAAAGGAAAGGCATCCATGTGGTGGGATCAGTTTGTGCAGGTGCAGCACATCAAAGAGAAAGAGGTTACTTGGAAGGAATTCAAGAGGTATTTCGAGAGGAAATACCTGACTAAAAGATATTATGACAGAAATATGAAGGAGTTCTTCGAACTCAAGCTAGGCAGTATGACCATTGATGAGTATGAACGAAGTTTTTTGGAACTGTTGAAGTATGTTCCATTCATCAAGGACGAGGCTATCAAAATTCAAAGGTATCTGAGTGGACTGCCACCTTCCATTGGTGACAAGATTCAATACGATGATCCTAAGACTATGGAAGAAACCATAAGAATGACGAAATGCCTATATGAACAGTAAAGGGAAAAGCCTACCTTTCGAAAGGCTTGGGATGACCAGAAGAGGTTTAAGAAGGAACATAGGCAGAAGGGAAGAAAACCTTCCTTTTACAGAAACAGTCTTCAGGGACAGCCATTGTTTAGAGAGACGAGAATGACTGAAGAGAGACCACAAAGACAGAGACAGGCACCCATTCAGTGTTGGGGCTGTCAAGGAAACCACAAGTACAGAGATTGTCCCCATAAAAATGGTAAGGCAAGAATTTTACATACTGCTCAGCAAGCAGAAACAGTGGAGGATATGGGCAGCAGAATGTCGAGGATCTACGCAGCCTTGGAAAATAAGCAAGCAGAATTTCAATCACATATGATTGAAGTGGAAGGTATGATTAACAACCAATGACTTGTTATTTTGATTGATTCGGGGGCTAGCCATAGTTATGTAGATCCTAGAGTGGTAGAAAGTATGCATCTAATGAGAAACAAACATGAGAAGCCTTGGTTAGTGCAGTTAGCCACAGGGACCAAGAGGAAGGTCACTGAATTGGTTAAGTCATGTTTAGTGGACATGAATGGAATGAGAACTAAGGCTGAATTGAACATTCTACCTTTAGGCTCATATGATTGCTTAATTGGGATGGACTGGTTGGACCAGCACCATGCCCTTTTGGATTGCCATAACAAGAGACTTACATGTCTGGACGAAGAGAGAAATTGGATAACAGTCCAAGGAATTCCCAGAGCCGTGGCTATTAGAGAAATCTTAGCCATGCAGCTGAAGAAATGCTACCAGAAAGGCTGTCAATTATTTGTAGCCCGGGTGGAAGAAGTATTCCAAGATGTGGTCTCGAAATTGGAAGACCATGAAGTGCTCAAAGAATTTAAGGATGTATTTCAGGAGGTGTCTGGACTACCTCCGAAGAGGGACATCAATTTTTCTATAAATCTGATGCCTGGAGTAGCTCCAATTTCAAAGACTCCGTATAGAATGAGCACACCTGAGCTGAAAGAGTTGCAATTGCAGCTCGAAGAGCTACTAAAGAAAGGGTACATTCATCCCAGCGTGTCACCGTGGGGAGCCCCAGTCCTATTCGTGAAGAAGAAGGATGGGACGATGAGGCTGTGCATTGACTTTTGGCAGTTGAATAAAGTCACTGTCAAAAACAAATATCCTCTGCCAAGGATTGATGATCTTTTTGATCAGTTAAAGGATGCGAAAGTATTTTCGAAAATAGATCTTCGATCTGGATATCATCAAGTGAGGATAAAAGATGAAGACATCAGCAAGACTGCCATCAGAACAAGGTACGGTCATTATGAATTTACAGCGGTGCCGTTTGGACTGTCCAACGCGCCTGATGTCTTCATGTGCCTAATGAATGGATTGTTCAGAAATTATCTGGACAAGTTTTTCATAGTCTTCTTGGACGATATCTTGGTGTATTCCAAAACAAAGGAAGAACACGAACAACATCTTAGAATGGTGTTGCAGGTGTTGAGAGAACACCAGCTGTACGCAAAACTGAGCAAGTGCTCATTTTACCAAAAGCAGATCCATTATCTGGGACACATTATATCTGTAGAAGGGATCGTTGTGGATCCTGAGAAGGTACAGGCCATTCAAGAATGGCCAATGCCAAGAAACGTAACAGAAGTTAGATCCTTTATGGTTCTGGCAGGCTATTATAGGAGGTTCATAGCCAGATTTTCAAGGATAGCTCATGCCATCACTTCCTTGCAAAGGAAGGGGAAGAAGTTCCAGTGGACTGAAGAATGTGAGAGAAGCTTCCAGTGATTGAAGCAGCTGCTCACTAGTGTCCCAGTCCTAAAGATTTTTTATCCAAGTAAGGATTACGTAGTGTGCACAGATGCGTGTAAGGAAGGGTTGGGAGGAGTTCTCAGCCAAGAGGGATCTGTAATTTGTTATGAATCCTGAAAGCTGAAAGAGCATGAAAAGAATTATGCCACTCATGATTTAGAACTAGTAGCAGTTGTCCACACATTGAGGAAATGGAGACATTACCTCATGGGCAAGAGATTTGAATTAAGAACAGACCACAACAGTCTGAAATATTTATTTGATCAGCCAACCTTAAATGCCAGAAAAATTAGATGGCTGGAATTTCTGTGTGAATATGACTTTGATATCAGGTATATCAAAGGGAAAGACAACAAGTTGGCTGATGCACTCAGCAGAAAAGTGCATGAACTACATGCTACAGCTATTAGCATGTACCAAACTGAGTTGAAAGACAAAATTATGAAGGCTGCAAGTGCTGATTTGCAGTACCAAAATCTGGTAGCAAAGCTACAGTAGCGTGAGAAACTACAGACCCATGAAAGTTACACTTTGGGAACTAATGGGTTACTTCTGCATAAGAACAGAGTATATGTACCTAATGACCGAGAATTGAAGCTGGCAATTCTAAAGGAGATGCATAACGTGGCTTATGCTGGACATTCTGGATATCAGAAGATTGTGGCAGTAGTCAAAAGACATTATTTTTGGCTAGGTATGAAGAAGGAAATTGTTGAATACATCGCCAGATGTATGGAATGCCAGAAGGTCAAGGCTGAGCACAGACACCTAGCAGGGTTGTTGCAGCCTTTACCTATTCCTGAGTGGAAATGGGATGTGGTAACAATGGATTTTATCACAGGATTGCCCAGAACGAGCAAGCAACATGATTCAATCATGGTGGTGGTGGACAAGCTTACTAAAGCTGCCCATTTTATTCCATTGAAAACCACCCACAGAGCAGTAGATGTTGCTGATATCTTTATAAAAGAAGTTGCATGCTTACATGGAATTCCTAAGACAATTATGTCTGATAGGGACCTGAAATTCACTTCAAATTTCTGGAAAGGACTGTTCAAAGGATTCGGAACGAATCTGAACTTTAGTACAGCATATCATCCCGAGTCTGATGGACAGACCGAGAGAGTGAATAGAGTAATTGAAGACATGCTGAGAATGTATGTGATGGATAAACCATCAAGGTGGGAAGACTACCTTCATTTGGTAGAATTCGCCTACAATAATGGGTATCATGCATCATTGAAGATGAGCCCATTCGAAGCACTTTATGGAAGAAAGTGCAACACTCCAGTGAGATGGGATAATCCAGCTGACAGAGTAGTAGTAGGACCCGAACTACTCAAAGAGATAGAAGATCAGATGATAAAAATCAAAAAGAATCTGAAAGCTACCCAGGATAGGAAGAAAAGTTATGCTGATAGTAACAGAACCCATAGAGAATTCAAAGTGGGTGACCATGTTTTCCTGAAAGTGAAAACTAACAGGAGTTCCCTGCAATTGGGAAGTTGCGCCAAGTTGGCAGCAAGATTTTGTGGGCCATTTGAGATCCTAGAAAGGATTGGGCCGGTTGGATACATGCTTGCATTACCTGCATCTATGACTGTACATAATGTATTTCATGTTTCACTGCTTAAGAAATATGTACCTGATGCTAATCATGTTATCGATTGGAATGTGATTCAGGTGGAACCAGAAGGTGTCCTGCAAATGCATCATGTGTGCATATTGGACAGGAAAAGAAAACAGCTCCGGAATTGAGCTATAGCGCTTGTAAAGGTCCAGTGGACCTGGTACGGTCCTGAGGACACAACATGGGAGCATTCGGATGTTATGCGGGCAGAATACCCACACCTTTTTGAAGATTTTGAAAGGCTTGCAGAGACAATGTAAGTTGCACTGAGGACAGTGCCAAAATAAGGGGAGGGGGATTGTAGTGTCCCCAAGGCAAAGCCCCGATGTAAACCATGATCTGAAAGAGATTGTAAATATGTGTTATAGGCTAGTGAGCCAAGTTTTGTATAATCTGGTAGGATTATGTATTTGATTAGGCCAGAGAGCCTAAGGGTAGAAGGCCACGGGCCTGGATTTTGTATCTGTATGTATGCAGCACTTCAATAAAATATAAAAATCGCCAGGTGCAGACTGACCACGATGAAAGAGTGATGGGGGACTGAGCGTCCATAGAGTGGGCAAGGGATTAAGGGGCTGGGTGTTGAACCTAGGGGTTAATCCTAGGGGGCTTAGGCCTGGAATAATATTTTAATATTATTTCCAAAAAGAGCCATGCGCATATTATTTTACCCTAAGTTCTTTGGAAGGACGAGTGACTTCCAAATGTGAAGGAACGAGCTTCATGGGTGACAAGTGTCAACCCATGTGCATGCAGTTAAAACTGCTGAAACAAGCCATGTTGGGGGTTCTACTCCCATTCCCATCAACTGCTGCGTAGGTTCCTCCTCGATTCGACTGGACTGTCTGAACATGAATGGGTCGAACCTTTGCAGAGATACCCTTGTGCATCTTCTGAAGCGTACACCCTTGAACCGGAAGCATGTGTAGACTTTGGGAAAAAGTTTGTGTTTGTTCCGGAAAGTTGTTTCATCCTCCGAATCGGAAAAAGGCCTGTGTCGTTCTGAGATAGCCCATACATTCTATTCTGAACCATCAATCCTATGAGTGGAAATATCTGTACACCTTGTGAAATCCCGAAACCAAAACCGTGAGTCTATTTCATGATTGTTGAGCCTGTTTGGGAAGCCCGTGTCTATTTCCCAGTTGGATGTTGTGGCCACGCAGTGCTGGACTGGGCGTGGCTTACTGGCCAGTGTGAACTCATGCTTAGCCTACGTGTAACCTCTCTCCAGGTGAGGGAGGTGATTGTGGTTGAAGAGGCAGGTTGTCAGGCCTGCGAGCAACTCTTTCCAGGTGAAAGAGTTTGCTGGGAAGTGTTTTCTTCTAGAGAGTGTCCAGCACCAGCTACGGGCTCTGAGACTTCTTGATCTGGCCTATTGTCGAGACCCAGAAGGGGAGGTTAGCACCGATGGACTGTGTGTGTGAAGGTGTATATCCTCGGGCAGAACAGGCATGTGGGGAATGAGGGTCTAGTAGTAGTGGGCGTAAGATGGCATCTTTGGGAAGAATCCTTCTAGATATTTCTATGATGTCTTCCCTGTAATCTCAACCTAGCCTAGGATTCCTTGCCTTGGGGTGGAGCTCGGTCCCAGCTCGGGGGTGACCCACTGATTGAGCTGATGAACAGTGTGGTCTAAGGCTGGGAGGTTCTTGAAAGGCCTACACTCAGTTGGTGTTTTCTACAGTTGTTAAAAGATAAGTATTTGAATTATGCTTTGATCATGTTATACGTGACTGGCTGCTTATGTATCATGTTTCCACTGTGTAAATGAATTATTGTTAAATGCTATGGAATGTGTGATTATAGCAGTAATGAGATACATTTATTCGGAGAATTAAATCTGTTTAATTGTTTTAAAATCCATGTGGTTATAATTCTTGTATGAGTTATGTAAACATTCATGTATAGAATCATAACTGTGAGGTTGTAAACCTCGGTATTAAAAAGGTACACTACAGTGGCCATGGTAGAAATAACAGAGGCAGGGGAAATTGAAACTGACGGCCTATAAGGACTATATTTTCCATTCATTTTGATGTTTATCCCCAAGAATTGAACCATTTGTTCCAATCTAGGTTATTTAACTAGATTTATAATGGAATAGTACACCATCATCCAGAAAGAACTCCTTTCCAGCCTCAAAACATCCCTAGCTTTCCCATTCCTCCTCATGTGTCCTTGCAACCAGAAGTACCTACAAATGATGGATGGAAATAGATTTTCAACCCGATTGTATCACACCATCATGGCTAACAAAATATGTCATTACCTCTCCCACCACCTGTCAATCCTAATGTCTAGATTTCCTATGTTGATTGACCTGTTCAATATTCACATACTAGCAAAAGACTAAAAACTGATATTCCCCCTATGCAAGATAAAGGCAAAGCAGTTGCCTCTCATTCTTTTCCCTCATATGATTCCTCAAAATCTGTGTCTTCTCGCATGGTGAAGGATGGTTGTTCCCATGTAAGCAGTGAAATACAACCTCAAGGTTCTTATCAACCACGGGCTACATTCGAGAAATCAATTGGGGACAATAGTGATAAAAGAAAAATTGTCTCTTAGAGTGGAAAGTATAGATTTTAGTTTATGTGTTTTTATGATTTGAGTTGATAAAGACTGTGTTAATGGTTACGTAATGTTGGGACAACAAGCTCTGTTTTGGATAATATGGATTATGTGGATATTTATATATTTTTGGATATGATTTAAATTGTTTCTTATATTTGAATATTTAGTTTGGAAGGTATCTAAGGGAGCTACAAGGGTGGCATGTGTTAAAATGATTATCCATTTTTGTTATATTTTATGATTTGAAAAGAAGAAAAGATGGGAGTCGCAAGGGGTCCCACCTACATAGTTGTTATTATTTAAAGACCCTTAACTATTATTATTATTATTATTTATTTATCCTAAACTAAATTAGTTAAGTCGAACTAACTTAACTAAAGAAAGTAGTTGAACTACTTCAACTTATTTGGAAAGAATAAAAGGTTGAATGATAAAAAGAAACAAAGGGAGAATAGAAGGAGAAAGCAAGACTAAGGTTTTCTCTTTTGATTTCATGAGATAGTTTCAACTTGCATTCATTCTTGATTTTATTCAAAGCCTAATTCTCTTTTTGATAGTGGGGTCTTATTGTAGACAGCAAGGTTCAAAATTGAACCAAACTCTTCATATGCTTGTTTTAGAGGTGTTGATCCATCCTTGATAGTTTATGTATTCTTGTATGTTAATGGATTAAGTTTCATAGCTAATAAAGGATATTTTGCAGAGTCAAATTGGCATCAGTTTGTTGCAAGCTGATCCAGATTATAAATTTTAGTTTGACTTTCTTGTCAGAGTCTTTTTGTATAGTGTTCATCGGGGATCTCTAAATCAGACTTTGGTCCATGCCCTCACATGGGTTTTGTAATGAGAAAAACACTTTTGATATCTCAGAATGAAATAAATTAAATTTCTATTCTATCTCATTTATGTGTAATTATGACTTGGTTACTTTTTTCTTTTTGATCTCCATGTTTCCTTTCTATAATCTGTGTATATTTCAGAAACTTATATAAAAAAAAAAATTATATTGCAAAAAAAAATTCATTAATAAATCAGCCTAAACCCTTTTAATTAATACTTGCGTATTGGGAAAATATTTTTGAGGCTATAAAACCCTAGGTGATATTCCCTTCTATCTTGTCCTATCCAGGCAAGATTTGAAAATGATTGAGTAAGGTAATTCATACATTTTTTCTCAACATCCATATACCAATCATCACAATATTCCTCGTAATCATACCAAGCATATATTTCTTGAGTATATTATGATGTGATGAAAATGTACATGATAATCTTAATATATCCATCATGTGTTGCAATCCTGATCTCTTCAATAGCTTCCATATCGCGTTGAAATTTTGTGTTGAAGGATTCTAGTTTGCATAGTAGGGCCATGAGGGATTGAAAGTGAATATCCATGGGAAATACCACATATAAGGTACCAAAATAAATATCTAAAAATCCTCTATCCAATGGAATTAATCTGGTAGCAATTTGATCACCATGTGAAAAATTGTGAACTCTGCAGTTTCGTCGCCATCACGAAAACCCCCAAAAATGGTTGATTTTAAATCAATGATATATTCACTTTCGGAGCTCCGATTTGGGTGATTATTTTTTTGAAATCAGTTTTTTTTTAAATAGAAACTCAGATCTGTAATTTGTTTTTAGAAAATTCAGCCTCCATATGCTACATAAATCAAAACATCATGCCATCGTCCATGGAAAAAACCCTAAAATTTTGCATATTTTAAAATGTTGATATCTTAACTTCCCGGACTTCGTTTCATGCGATTTTTTTTTTTTTAAATTGGGTTTTTTTCTGAGAGGAAATCAGATATACAACCTGTTTCTGCAAATGTTTCACCAAAATATACAAAAATTGTCTGGAATTTCATGTCCCTCTTTTAATCTGCAAAAATAAAAACAAATTCCCACACTTGTTTCCAAGGAAAGTGCTTTGATACCACTTGTTAAGAACCTGAGTAGATCTACAAATAAAATCACCACAAATATTGAATACACAATAGATCCATAGAGAAATATAGAAGAAACCACACTTTTAGTATAATAAACCCCTTGAGGTAGGACAACACCATACAATGGATCCTATTATGGAAGGGATCATCTCTTGTTCACTTTCCTCATCGAGGGGGTGTCCTATTGAGATAATGATACAAATACAATAATTCTCTTATTATCTCATTACATTGATTGAACACTTTTATATAGTGCTACCAACCACCTAAGAACATTCTAGAGGAGGAACCTTCTAGAAGTATAATCGTCTAGTAAGTCCTCTTACATTTATTATCTCTAACTACCATAGTGGGATTTATTTAATACTATAGTGGACCTAGTACACCTTACA
>ML784151.1:444937-483189 GCA_009831015.1 Picea engelmannii | reverse complement strand
ACCTTTACCAATCACTAAGTCTAAATTGTCACCTATATTTGTATTATTCATTTAGGATATTAGTAATATATCCTCAAGTGATGACTAATGAGTTAGTTAAGATTGCCTAGCCTAGTCATCATGCATGATTTTAAGATCTAGAGCAAATCTCTCTATGAGGTGGAATCACCCATTGTACTATAAATATGTAACATTGGAGTGAATAAAAGTAGTGTTGGCTGATATGCCTTTTCTTCCATATTGTTATTCATGCTTATGTTTTATCAATTGGTATCAGAGCCATGGTGAAGAAATGATGTTAGCGGAGGCTGATATGGGAACAACGATTGATAATATCTTAGCTCCTTTGATATTAAAGGCCTGGTTATGGTAGTTTTCGGTGGATAATTTTCCAATTTGAAAGTTGATGATGGAAGAGCACATTTAATCTTAAAGAAGTGATGCGCAATGAAATCTGAGTTGATGGATGATGGCTACTCTAATTGGCATGTCAATGGAAATATAGCTTCTAAAGTGCAAGCTGATCTACACCATCTACATTACGAGATCAGATCATGGCAGTGAATTGCATCTCACAAAATTTGAGATAAGTTTAATGTTTAAACTCTATCTCAAATCTGGCTACCATGTTCGTTGTTAAATCTTGATGGATTATTCTTTAAAGCATTGGTAATTAATATTTCTTCTCTTTGTATAAGACCACCCCACTCTGTGTAAAAGTCAATGCTGGAGGTATTTGTGTGATTGTGCTGCTGCCACCACCTGCTGAACAACATCGCTTCCCAGACATGAACTAAATACCTTTAGATAAAGACACTTTATATCTATTTCAATAAGACCCTCATCACCAATTCTATTTGTTCTCCATCCATCTATATGCAATTTTCATAGTTTTCTACAACCATTTGCAATAGTTGCAATCCCGATATTAGAGCATTCTGGAGTCTTGGCCAAATGCAAAATTTCCAAGTTTGCAGATTTTGAAATTGCTAGCAAACTCGTGTCACTCACATGCAATCTTTCCAAAAGAACCTCAACAAGGCTTGTGACATGATGAGTGATGAAATCCAACATAATATCCCAGTCCCCCGAACCTGGGTGGTGTTGTATATATCTGATATGTGAATATGGTTTATTGGTCTGCTGGGGAATCACTGTTGGAGATCGAAATCGTTGCTTGTTGTTGGTACGCCTAGATCGCCCAGATCATTGAAATCATTGTTGGAGATCGGAATTGGATGAATCATTGGAGGTCTCATCTCATTGGAGATGTTGTTGGAGATGGCTTCGACCTCGTGCACCATTCATTCCAAGAGGTGAGTTGCCCCCACTTGACAACAGGGTCTCATATACGGAACCAAAATCAACATACAGTACAATCGACGCAGTGGGGCTCGAAGAGTCTTCAGATGCAACTTTGAGACCATTGGGAAGGGTTGTGACAATGGTCTTTGTTGGCTCCACGTAATCTGGAAGTGTAGGCGGAAGATTCACGCCTGGTAGGGGAAAATCCAGGGAAGGAAGAGATTTAGATTTGTTTCCTGTAATCCATGAGAACAGTCCACCAAAAGAGGACTGTTGTGGAATTTATGTTCGAGAAACCCCTGGTGTGCTCATAGCAAAAGCCTGTCTTCCATAAATCCTGATTTTCAGATTATTGCGAACACGCGAGGCGTCGGATCATAGCATGGTTCGTTACAGCTGTGGGAAATAGAGAGAATGGATGCGTTGCCCTGATCTTCTCGGATGCAAACCCTAGCTACCTAGTAGTGAAAATAATTGGGAAAAGCATAGAGCATTTTTAAAGTCATACTTCTAACACTAATTAGAAGTATTACTTTATGATATTTTCACTTTTGAATAAAAGTGATAAAGGTGGAGTTAAAAAGAACTTTAAACTTTTTCATCATTAAGGTGAGTGAATTTAATATGTTTTCTATTAGTAAATGAGAATGATCATAGTGATAGTGGCAAGGGGGCTTTGTGTGCTTTGGAATTTAAAAGATATCTTGAGTGGTCAAATTTGCATTGGTGAAAACTCTTGTTTGATTTTTCAAATTGTTATATAGGGAGAAATTTGAAGATCAATTCAACTTTGTAAGAATCAAATATAAGTTGAATTGCATTGTAAATTATGAGTGCATCATTGTGGTTGCAAAGATGATATCTTAATAAAATCATTTTTCTTGGTGGTCGCCCTCATCCTAGACCTGGCCTAAAATTGAATAAGGGGGTTTATGGACAATTGTCGTTGTTTGCGATGGTGATTTTTTTCATGGTTGTTCTATGAGCTAATTTATGTCTAGTTTTGATATTATCTCACACACATGGTGTACAAAGAAGGTTATTGAAATCAATGCACATGATTAATACCATTCATACATGCACAATCAAGCGCAAGTAATCAAGAGGCAACAAAGTTCAAGTTGTCATCCACATCAACATTCAACAACGATTCTACATCAATCAAAGGGAAAATCAAGTAAATGAAGTATTGTTAAGCATATAAATTTTCAAATCATTTACTACTTGCAATAGTTTTTGTAAGTGTCAAATCAAGTCTTTTTTCTCTGTGTCCTAGATCTGCTCGAAAGTGAATAAGGAGATTTTAGGTACACCTTGTGCTTGTGTGATGGTGGTTTTCTTATGATTTCTTTATGTGGTGATTTTGTGTCTAGTTTTGACACTTGTAACCAATTGCATAACGCAACACAGACAAAGTACTAAGTCAAGAAGTTACAATCAAGAGCATATGATCGAGCACATACAAGCACAAATTCATGCCAATCAAGCAATTAATGAAAGGTGCAACTCATTAACGAAAGGTGCAACACATCAAAGGTGGACTGGACTCTAAAGCTCCAAAACACATTCAAATTTGAAGATTAATTCAACTTCAGAATCAGGATTTATTGTAACTTGCAAAATTTCCTTTTGTAAGTTTACTTGTCTTTTTAAAATCAAATTGAGTTGAATTGAATTTGTCATAAGGTGAATTTCCGGCTGAGCTCGACACCCTAGAGTCATTTTGAGTTGTAATTGACAAGGTTGAGTACTTGAAACTCAAATCATTGTAACCATCAAGTCTTTGGGATGCATTTTCGGTGGTAACCGACATCCTCAACTTCCTGGAAGCAAGTTCAAGCAAGACAAGTTCAAGCGAGCGATTCAAGTGAGCGAATTGCAGATAATCCTTCTTCTATCAAGTCAAATTGTAATCAAGATCTACCTGCACAAGGAGACCTCATTTAGTGTTTTTGAAATGGATTGTAATCTAGAATTATTAGAGTTATTGAACACTCTAATAAACACCACTGAAGACAACACAGTAATATTGAACAAAGAAACTCTTCAATCAGTGCTAACTCGTTTGCAAGTGACGCAAGCTAAAGTTAGACTTCTTCAATCTCTATCCAAGCTATTGAATGATGAGTTGATTAATCTCAAAAATCAATAGCCAGTGAAGTGTTATGAACTAGTTTATGTTCAGCACAACCCTCTCTATGATGATGATGATGATGATGATGATGCTTTTGATCAACAGTCACTGAAGGAAAAACACAGTGATACAACTTCAAAATCAGTTTCAGACAAAGTTGAATCTATTCATGAACCTACATTTCAAGAGTTTTCTTTTGATTTCAGTGAAGAAAACCTTTCAATGATGTATCAACATGCAGTAAATCCACTTCCATGGATTTCAAAGCAAAAGGTTCATAATACTCTTTCCAAGCCCATCATCAGACCTTGGGAAGAAATCATCTACAACAAAAATAGAACAGGACTTGGATATGACAAGGAAGTTACCTTTCATATTCCTGATAATTCCAGACCAATTAAGTTCCAAAGTGTTGGATTCCTTCAAGAAGATTCAACTTCACTTGTTCCAGTTCAACATCAGAATGATAAGTGTCAACATTGTAATCGAGTTGGTCACAAGGAGAATCAGTGTTTTGATCTCCATCCTTGCCAGCATTGTGGCAAGCATAACCATTCTTCAGACAGATGTTCAAAACTGAAGAAACCTGCAAGATTGAAAATTCACTATCAGTGGATTAATCCTTGGCAATGGTTGTCAACAACCAAGCGATTATATAAGTCTTACCGAAGAATTCAATCTCGAGTAAAGACCAATCTTCTATCACATAACATTTTTTGTACCTCACATAAGTGGTCCCCTTATGGCATAGCTTTCGAGTATGGCCCTCACAGGATGAGATAACATGTGGTTTTTTCTGCATGCCCACTTTGTGTTGTACCCAAATGGAACAATTATGGTACTCTCTTGAGCCTAGAAGGGGGGAGTACAATGATGAAACTCTCATGCACCTTAAGGTTGGGAGTTCAAAATTCCATTGAAGATGGTTCATGAAACCACTTACGATCTCTCCTTTCAGCTCACAAAGGGGGGAATTGATGATGGAATTGAAGATGGTTGTCAAATAGAAAGTTTCGACAACAACAAACATCAATTATGCTAGATGGGCATGAAATTTTCCAAATGGGCAACTGCGGTTTGCAGATGACAGACTTTGGCAGAATTATGGTTCAATAAGTTTAAGTTGAATCATATTGATTTTGATTTTGAGAGCAATGATGTGAACATTTGGTTCACATAGATGGTCATTCAACCTAGCAGAGGACAAGAGGATCCTTCTACATTGCATCTTGCCATTTGATTGAGTTGTCAGGCATTTTCAGAGATGTGTCAGACTAGAAGTTGATTCACTTCTCATGGTTCGCTCTCATCAGATTGGAGTTTACATTAAGTAAACAATTTGCATGCATCCTGGCTCACATGATTACATAGTGAGATTTTCTAGAGATGGCAATCTTTTGCAAGATTATGGTTCAATGACTTGCAATTGAATCATACACAATTTACATTGGGATGTTGTTGGACACCTAAAACTGTCAAGATTGGTTAGTGGTTATCCAAAAACCATTAGATACATGGTATCAATTGGTCAATGGTTATCCCAAACCACATATTCAGAGAGCACTTTCAGTGATACACTGATAGTAGAGTGTTGATACTACATGTTCACCAATTAGCAAAAGACATCAGATTATTCTAGCTAAAATACTTGGAAAAATGATCAAATTGTCAAGCAATCAGGAAATGTTCAGATATTGCAGTTGTTCACTTCCATATCTCAGCTCTCTTCCAATTCATTTCAAATGAACATGTTCAACATCCAGATTGGCGGCTTTTCAAGCAGTTCTTCATTGAGGCTCAGCACAGGAGTTTCAGTATGAAGACTTGGAATTGATACCAATTTATGCTTTATTGTTGGTATTATTGATCAGACTTGTGATTGAGGGGGGGATTGTTAGCCCATGGCTTACCTTTGCCAATCACTAAGTCTAAATTGTCACCTATATTTATATTATTCATTTAGGATATTAGTAATATATCCTTAAGTGATGACTAATGAGTTAGTTAAGATTGCCTAGCCTAGTCATCATGCATGATTTTAGGATCTAGAGAAAATCTCTCTGTGAGGTGGCATCGCCCATTGTAATATAAATATGTAGCATTGGAGTGAATAAAAGTAGTGTTGGTTGATATGCCTTTTCCGCCATATTGTTATTCTTGCTTATGTTTTATCAAGATCTTGGGGGGAAGTTGGGAGATGGTTACCAACTTCAGATCTATATAAACCAAGCCTTCTTGAGGCCAGTAGAGGACATTCAGAGTAGCTTTACGTTGAAGATTTTCCAAGCCAAAGCCATTTTTATGCAGGGAAGTTATTGAGGAGCACACCTTTGCGGGCCATTTCTAGGAGATCCAGTCATCTGAGTTGAGTTTCTTTTCTTATGTTGGGTTCTAGAGATCTGGAAGAAAAAGACCAGATTAGTTTTGTAACCTTTTGGCACTACTGTGATGTACTTATTGAGCTTTGAATAGAAATAAGAAATCCTCACCCACTGAGACAAAGGCCCTGAGACGTAGGCGATATTTCTGAACTCCGTTATCACATTGGTGTTTATGGTTTTTTGTTGTTTCTACTTCATGTCAGTTCCGTACATGTTTATATGGCTATCACATTTCCTCTTTAATTATTCCTTCTTTTAGTTCGCTTCCTAAATGGGTAATAAACACATGCTAAATAACTCAACCATTTTCGTGTAAAAGATCTTTTCAGATCATAGAAGGTGCAGGGTGGTGATGGTTGAGTCACCATGTTAGGAACCTAACCTACCTACCCCTCAAGTGGGTATAATAATATACTTCCATGTAATAAGGGTTAATATTAATTAGGCCTAGCAATAAAGTGGAATAAGTCAAATGTAAGAAGAACTAATAGAATCTTCCGCTTCTAGAAGGATCTTCCTCTAGATTTTTCATTTGATATATAGATTTAGTATAAATAGGAATAGAGGGTATGAGAAGTTTTGTCTTGGATATTATTGTAATAGAGCTCTTCTCTATTGGACGTTTCCCCCTCGAAGATTCAAGTGAACATTGCTCTCATTAATCGAAGTTCTCTTTCTGGTGTTATTCTGGTATTATCTGGTATTATTGTGACTTTTATTTGGTTATATAATTGTTTATCTACCATTTCTAGCTAATTATTTATGTTCTACATATGAATTTATAAGTGGAATATTAGAAGTTGTATTAGAGCAACTTCCTCAACAGAAAATTGTGGGTTAAATTTTTTCAGGGTAGAGACGTATTTCAGCATCTTCAAGCTATAGAGATATGTCATTAAGCACATAAACCTGTGGTTGGGGATTCATACATGCAGGAAATACAAGTGGTACTTAAGAGCACATATGTTGGCCACCCTTATAACCCATATTGGTACCCCTTCGAGTGGTAGTGCATCAGACAACACTTGTACACAAATCAGCCTAGATCTCTTGAATCCCTCCATAGATAAACAGATCGACCGCCTGACTGTTATAGTGCCACCAAGAAAAATACTCGGGAAGATACTCTCTAGTACCTGGGTAGTCGGGTAGTATGAATAAGGGTGTGATCTAGCCTCCTTAGTTGGTGCCCTAAGATATTGGACCGAGTACTTCTGTTGGACCCCGCATGTATATCAGAGAACTATAGCACAAGGAAAACCATTGAATACCCTAAATCTTGGGAAGGAACCATAAATAGAACCAAAAAGATCTATTGTCATGCTACAGTGTCTTTTTCATTCTAGTTGTGAAATTACTACACATTTCTTCAAAAGAGTATAGTGGTCCCAACGACACACTTATTTGGGACCTATTCTATTGGATTCCGCTTTTTTCCCTGATTGAAGTTGCACCATTCATTTTTAATCCTTTTTGTTTCAATGGACCCAACCCCTTCCCAGTGTCCCTATTGTTTCTCCTATCCCATTATATTTCCCTTCAAGCATTGATCATCGTGGTACCTATCACTTCTAAGTATTTTTTTTGTGGTCCCACCCACCCATTTTTTTCCCTTACCTGCACTTCCCCTTTCCAAATGGCCACCACTCGCAACCAAGACCTCCAAAATTCCATCAATCAAGCCCATGTCTCCATCGAACATCTCACATCTCAGATCGATTCTACCAATTCCTGCATTGACAACTTTGAAACCAACCTCACAACCCAATTGACCTCCCTCTAGTCTTTTTTCAATCAATTTTTGAACCTCCCTATGGGTCCTTCCTTATCATCACAACTCGATGTTGTTGATTCCTCTCAGTCTCCTCATTTTCATTCCAACTCCTTTCATCGTGAACCTCATCTTTCCTGCATAGAGGTCAATAAATTCGATGGATTCTATCCTACAAGTTGGGTCACTCATATGGAGCATTATTTTTCTATGCATGGTATTATTGACAAGTTGGCCAAACTTCGCTATGTTTTCCTCTATCTAGATCCCGAATGCTGACAATGGTGGAAATGGAGAAAAAAATTCATGTCAGGGCTATATTTCTTGGACCCAATTTGTTGCTGAGATATATGCCTTATTTGATATTGATACCTAATATCTCGTTCATTTGACCAAGTTGAAACAGTCTGACACAGTGGAAGACTTCATCACTTCTTTTGAGCATTTTTCCTTTCGACCAGAGGGTATGTCAGATGCGTTCTTCCGTGAATTATTTATCAGTTGTCTCAAGGATGAAATATGATCCTGGGTTCTCATGTCCCGCCCTCCAACTTGGTTGGAAGCTACTCAATGCGCTAAAGAGGCCCAACAAGTTGTTTTTTCCCAAAACAAAAAACCCCCTTTTGTTCCTCGTCCTCGACCAGTTAATCCTAACACCCCTGTCACTCCCCTCAAGATCCAGAAACCAACTAGGGATGAAATGTTTGAACTCCAACTGAAGGGTCTTTGCTATAATTGTGATGAAAAATACTTTCTAGGGCATAAGTGTAAGGAACAAAAACTATTTATGGCCATTTCTAAAGATGTTCCTGAAGAGGATGTAACAGTTCCCTTGGTTGAAAAACCCTCCCTTCCCGATGCCACCCAGGAGCCTATTGACCCACTCGATGTTGACCCACTTATTTCCATGAATTCCCTCACTGGATTCTTGTCCCCAAAAATACTCAAACTCATTGGCTACATTAAGCACAAGAAGGTCATCATCCTTGTTGACAGTGGTAGCACCCACAATTTTATTCATTGTTGCATTGCCCAGGAAACGAATTGCTATATTCATGTTTTCAATAATTTTCAAATCATGATAGCTAATGGTGGCTCCATGAAATGTAGTGGGCATTGTGAAAATGTTCATCTTCAAATTGGACATTAGCAACTAAAAAATTATATGTTTTCCATTAACATGGGATCTTGTGAAATTGTGCTAGGTATTGAATGGTTACACATTTTGGGTCCCATTCTATGGATTTTAAGGCATTAACCATGCAATTCCAACAAGAGGGACAAAGGTATCAATTCCAAGGTCTCATAGATGGTTCTCCTGAGATCATTAGTTCCCATCGTATGGAAAATATCCTCAAGAAAGGCCACTCCGATATCATTGCTCAACTCCATTCTATTCAAGTCGTTGAGACACCCTCTGTGCATCCTGACCTCCAAGCTATCCTTTCCAAACATTAAGTTATTTTTTACACCCCTCAGGTACTTCCTCCTTCTTGTGTTGTTCATGATAATTCCATTCCCCTTGTTCCTGGCAGTCTTCCTCCCAATGTTCGCCCTTATAGTCACCCCTTTTCCCAAAAGAATGAAATTGAGAAAATAGTGCAGGAATTTCTCCAAGCGGGTGTTATCCTCCCCAGTACCAACCCTTATTCTTCCTTTGTGGTCATGGTACTTAAGAAAAAAGGTACTTGGCACATGTTTCCCAACTTCTATACACTCAATAAGCTCACCATCAAGGACAAGTTCCCCATTCATATCATTGATGATCTCTTGGATGAGTTGAGTGGTGCTCAGTACTTCACTAAACTTGATCTGCGTTATGTCTACCACCAGATACATATGCAAGAAGTTGACATACCCAAGATTTCCTTTTGAACTCACGAGGGTCACTATGAATTTTTGGTCATCCCCTTTGGCCTATGTAATGCCCCCTCCACCTTCCAAAGCCTCATGAATCATGTCTTCCATCCTTTTCTCTGTCATTGTGTCTTAGTTTTCTTTGATGATATTTTCATCTATAGTAAAACTTGGCAATCTCATATTTCCCATGTGGATCAAATTCTCCATCTACTCTCACGGCACCAGGGATGATTTTAAGATGAAAAATTATTTTTAAATGTAGAAACCTTGGTGAATCTTACTAACCCTTTATACGCCAACAATAAAATGTTTAGCGATATTTTTGTAAAAATATTCAAATTTATAAGGATTTATATAGTTTGTATAAAATTTTGGCGATTTTTAAGTTAAAATAATTTTATCCTATAGAATTTGGGCAAATCATTTTTAGAATAGAGAATATTGTTTTGGTAAAAACATGGAAAATTAGTTCATGAGAGAAATTTATCCCCTAAAATCATCCCTGCGTGACAGCACCAACTTTTCCTCAAACACACTAAATGTGCCTTTGGATCCTTAGAAGTAGAGTACTTGGGTCATATTTTTGGAAATGTTGGTGTTCGGGTGGATCCTAAAAAGATTGAAGCAATGCAGGATTGGACTCACCCCAAGACTATCAAAAGATTGTGTGGTTTTTTGTGTTTAACCGACTATTATCGCAAGCTTGTTTGGAATTATGGGAAGACTGTGGCCCCTCTCACTACTCTCCTTAAAAAGTATTCTTTCACTTGGACTCTCGCAGTAGATCAACATTTTCAATATTTGAAGGCAACTATGTGCACTACTCCGATCTTGGCCCTTCCTGATTTCATAAAAACCTTTGTCCTCGAATGTGATGCCTCAGGCAAAGGAATTGGAGTTGTCCTTATGCAAGAAGGTAGACCTTTGGCCTTTACTAGAAAACAATTGTCTGAATTCCATTTGGGCCAATCAATCTATGAAAAGGAAATGTTAGGTATTATGCATGCCACTGATCTCTGGCGCCCTTATCTCCTAGGAAACGCTTCCAAATTAAGATAGATCATCAAAGACTCAAGTATTTTCTGGAGCAACAACCTTCCTCCCCAGAGAAACAAAAATGGGTAACTAAGCTCTTTAGTTATGATTATGAGATAATTTACAGGAAAGGAAAAGGAATGTGGTTGTTGACACTCTTTCTCAAAAATATGAAGATGAAGGGTCTCTTTTTTCCCTCTCCTTCATTGTACCAGATTGGCTCCAAGTTGTGCGCCAAGAATGGCTACATGATCCTAAAATATTGCATATGATCCAACAATTGAAAGCCAACTCTCCAGTTTCCCCAGGGTACTCTTGGCACAATGATGAACTTCGCTACAAAGGTCATTTGTATTTAAGTAAACAGTCACAACCTAAATCCATAGTGCTTTCTGAGCTTCATGCTACTCCCACAGTTGGGCATTCAGGGTTTACCAAAACCTATGACCAGGTCAAACGTTCTTTAAATTTATGGGATGGTATGAAAAAGGACGTTCGCACTTTTGTAGCAAAATGTGATGTTTGTCAACGCAACAAAGGTGAAACCGTCAAACCTCCTAGCTGACGCCAACCGCTTCCGATTCCACCCGCTATTTGGAGGGAAATCTCTATGGATTTTATTGTTGGATTACCTAAATCAGGAAATAAGTCTGTCATCATGGTGGTTGTGGATCGTCTTTCCAAGTATGCTCATTTATTTGCTCTTCAACACCCATTTACAACATCAACTGTGGATCAACTTTTCATGGGTCATATCTTCAAGCTTCATGGCATGCCTCATTCTATTTTTTCTAATCGAGATCCAACTTTGACAAGCAATTTTTGGCAACTGTTCAGACTCCAGGGAACCCAATTGCATCTCATCACCACCTATCATCCCCAGACTGATGCTCAAACTGAAGTCGTCAATAAGTGTTTGGAGACTTTTTTGAGGTGTTTATGCCTCTGAAAGGAAAAATCAATGGGCTCAATGATTACCATTAGTTGAATGGTGGTACAACACTTATTACCATAAAGCTACTTGCATGACTCCTTTTGAAGAAGTATATGGCCAAAATCCACCTTCAGTTCTCTCCTACATGCCAGGTGTATCGAAGGTCTAAGCGGTTGACCAAACACCTACAGTTCGCGAGGCTATTCTCTGTACCCTCAAAGAGAATTTGGTCATGGATTAGAATCGCATGAAGCAACAAGTCGATCAAGGTCATTCAAAATGCTAATTTGTTGAAGGAGACCACTAGGTATTTCTTCGGCTGCAACCTTATAAGAAAACTTCACTCAAGGGTGAACATTGTCAGAAATTGGCACCCAAATTTTATGGTCCTTATACAGTTCTCAAGCGCGTTGGGTAGGTGGCCTATCAGTTAGCTTTATCCAATAATTTTAAGCTCCGTGTTATTTTTCATGTCTCTTTCTTAAATAAGGTGATTGGAACTAAGTTCCACACTCAAACCAACCTTCCCGAGTTTGATGAAGAAGGATCCATCTGGTTGCAGCCACAAGTAGTTTTGGACCAAAGGGAGCATCGTCTTCATCATCATACCATAAAGGAAGTGTTAGCTCAGTGGAAAGATACAACTCCAGCAGATGCCACCTAGGAGCCTACTACCGTTTTGTAGCGATTTCCTCATATCAATCCTTGAGGACAAGGATGTTTCTAAGGGGGAGGGCATGTTAGGAACCTAACCTACCTAACCCTTAAAGTGGGTAGAATAATATATTTTCATGTAATAAACGTCAATATTAATGAGGCCTAGCAATAAGGAGGAATAAGTAAAATGTAAGAAGACCTAATAGAAGCTTCTGCTTCTAGAAGGATCTTCCTCTAAATTGTTCTTTTGATGGAAAGATTTAGTATAAATAGGAATAGAGGGTATGAGAATTTTTGTCTTGGATATTATTGTAATAGAGATCTATTATGCTGGAGGTTCCCCCTCAAAGAGGCAAGTGAACATTTCTCTCATTAATCAAAGTTCTCTTTCTGGTGTTATTCTAGTATTATTGTGATATTTTTCTTGTTATATCATTGTTTATCTGCCATTTCTAGCTAATTATTTATGTTTTGCATACTAAATTATAAGTGGAATATTACACACCGTGAAATAAATAAATAAAAATTGTATTTACTTTGGAGTTGTAGAAATTATTGATTGCATGTAAATGGGCATATGTTTATAAGACCAGGATAGGCATGCGTACCCCTAGTTTATCAGGTCACCTATGAAAATTCTAGACGTAGATTTAGGTATATTGAATATGTTGGGGAGAATGTATGTTGAGTTATCCTTAACTCGGTGAAAGTGTTAATGAGTTAAATCTATTTTTAGGTCAAAGAAGGTGGTTTTTCGGGTCCATGTGTTTTGGGTATCCCGTGGTATTGTTTCCATGGATTTGCATGTAATGAAGCCTATAAAATGATTGGTGAACTCCATTGTAAATGGGCCTAGAGGTAAGCGGTGAAGGCTTACTTGGACGGTTTGGCCGGATTTGGTCAAGATTTTTCGAATGCAAAGTTCGAGGTGGAGCAGTGTGTCCAGTTTAGAAAGGTGATTCTATAGAAAGGTTGATGTGTTGGCAGGTCAATCAAGTGTTTGAGAATATATGATGAAGGTAATTTCATATCCATGGAACTTGGAAAGTATTGCAAGGAAGTTGGGATTGAATAGGCATGTTCAGTAATGCCAAGTTGTAGCAATAGTTGTGGACAAAAGTGGTTGTGCTATCTGGTAACTCGGTCACCATTAGTTGCAAAAGACAGAAAGATTCAGGGAGAGGTATGAACAAGTCATCTAGTAATTACTAAAATGTGAAATTATTCGGTTGTGATGCTTATGTGTTTTTATCATATTTTTAAGTAGGACCCATATCAAACAAGTAGATCTTTGATATGGTGATGATGTTAAGGGGTGCAGACTGTGGGATCCTACTACCCACAGAATCATCATGGATAGAGATGTAGTTTTTGATGTATCTCCTTTTATAAAATCAAACATAGTAAAAAATGAAAGGTTCAAAGCATGACTGGTAGCAGAAAGGTATTTGGAAGATATTGATTCCATGAAAGTTTCTCAGCAATTGTTAAAAGCTTGTTTCTATTCATGTTGTGTTAGCACTGGTTGTGATAATAAAACTAGATGTTAAAACTGTTTTACATGGAGTTTTTTGGATAAGGAGATGTATATGGAACAACCAGAATGATTAGTTTAGAATCGCAACAAAAGATTTGTTTGAAAACTGAAAAATCATTGTATGGCTTGAAGCATGATAGGAAAATTGTACAAGATGTTTGATTCCGTCATGGTAAGCCAAAATTTACAATATGTGAGTATAACCATTGTGTTTATGGTATATTCATTATCTTGGTGTTATATGTTATGCTTGTTGCAAGCAAAAGCATGGTTGAGGTCAACAGGTTGGCTCAGTTGGTTAGGACGTTTGTTATGAAGGATCTGGGAGTAGCAAAATAAATCTTAGGCATGGAAATACACAGAGACAAGAAATATGGTAAGCTTTGTTATCACAACAAAAGTATGTGGTGAAGATACTCAAGAAATTTAGTATGAATAATGTGAAACTGATAAAATCCCTTTGGCTTTCGATTGTAAGTTCTCTACAAGTTTATGTCCTAATTAATGAAGAAGAAAAGGGTTATATGTCTTGAGTATTATATGTTAGTAGGAAGTTTGATGATTTCAATGTGGAAATGATCATCATTTCACATGTAGTTGGTGTTGTTAGTAGACACGTGGAAAAACTAGATGAAGAGCATGGAAATGGGTGCTTCAAACACAGAAGCACAAGTATCACCTACAGTGGTTGCATTGATTTTGTGTGTGGTTATGATTCATTTCATTTAGACAAGTGTATCGGTTTATTAGACAGGTTACTCATAGAGACAGAATGGTCCATGCTGGAGTGAACCATGCAAGCATGTTCACATAACAATATTGTCAGAAAAGTTGTGGAGTTGTGATTGTGTTTGGCTTCTCTTGGCTTGCAGAAATGATGATGAATTAATTAAGGGAATGATATATTAGGTAAATTGTTGTCAAGGTGGAGATTGTTGGAAACATGCCAATGAACTTCCTCATGCAGTCACATGCACATGCATGCAGCTATGTTAATGTACATGCATGCAATCTATTTATGAATTGTTTGTGTAACTATGTTGTCTATTCATGATCAGTTTGTGTAACTGAGTGATAGATATTATATATACAAGCATACCCATAGAGGTGTGAGTGAAATGTGTGAAGAGTGTGTGAAAAAGACACAATACTGTGGAGTACAGTGTGTCTGTGAGGAGATGATGGTTGTATGCATGTGTTGGCTATTGTAATTCTCCCTTGAATAAAAGAATATCGACTATCATTGCCCGTGGTTTTTTCCCTCATTGGGTTTCCACATAAATCATTGTGTCAAATTGTGGGATTGTTGTGCTTGGTTTAATGAGTGTTTAATCTATCTTGCAGATGCTTTAGTTTTTATGCTCTGTTTTTTCTTCCGCTGCCTAACAAATTGAGGAAATAAAAGATACTTTTTTATCGCTATGATGTAATGTTTATTTTATTTTTATTTCATGACCAAAGAGAGAATTAGAGTAATTAATAAAGAAAACGAGTGAGAAAAATAAAAGAGGGCATTGGATGTGAAAACACTTCACTAAAGTGAATGTAATTAGTGTATTAGGTTAGATGATCAATTTTGGTCTTCATCCAACAAGCCAATAGGAGGGGTGTTAATTAAAGACGACCATATGAAATGATGTTTCAATGATAAGTTGCTTAAATACTATTTATTATCTTGATTATTTTTTATGAAGAACATTGCTTTTCTTTTTAAGGGGTGTTTTTTTTTCTAGTTATTGGGTTTTTTTTCACTAAAACATTGGTGTATCTTGCCATGGTGGTGCACTTTTAGTGATGATGAGTTAAGTTAATGGTTGTTTCTCACTAAAACATTGGTGTATCTTGCCATGGTGGTGAACTTTTAGTGATGGTGAGTTAAGTTAATGGTATGTTTGGTTAGTTATATGTTTAATTATTGCAATTAATTTTTTTTTTCGATTTCTTTCTTATATATATATTCTAAGAAAAATATCACAAGGAAATCTAAGAGATGTTTCTCCACATTCATTTATAACATCCATTGTAAAATTGTAAGTGTAGGTTATTTCACTTCACCTAGAGGGATTCGAATCGATCACCTACTAACACAAAATTAACACACACACGCACATGCATATATATATATATATATATATATTATGAATTATGCATGGTTAGTTAGTGTAATTATTCAATGCTAATCTGACTTGCTTGGTTGGACTCAATGTTAGACCAAACATTTGGGGGGGCTTCATGAGCTCATGAACTTGGACTTTGTAGCAAGGAGATCATACTACTATCAGACTCTAGAAGGGGTTCTTGGATGCAACCTTAACCAAATAAGAGTGCAATGAGTAGATGTTTTCCAAGAAGAAAATTGAAAATCCTAAGACTAACCAACGAATATGGTAAGCCAATGTTAGGGCATCCTCAACCATTGGGAAGGGAACATCCAAAGAGTTTCAAATCATAGAGATTGAATTTGAATACATGTTGAAATCCAAATAAGAGCACATGGATGAGGATCACATCTCCCCTTAAACATCATCAAGCAAGTCCAATTGATCAAAGTGTTAATGTTTAAGCTATTATTAGAGTTCTTTGCATTTCAATAGATAACAATAGCATAATATAGGATCACTGAGAAATACACAATCACAAGAGACACATCATTTATCCTGGGAAACCCTTATGGGGAAGAAAACCCAGCAAAACTTCCTTATTATAGATAGCCAATACAATACCAAGAGATAACTCAAACAAGTACTGAAAGTCCTCTCCCAAATATGCACCTCTCTCTCTCTCTCTCTCTCTCTCTCTCTCTCTCTCTCTCTCTCTTCTTCAACTGCAGCTTTGAAACTTGTCTCTCAAATGAACAAGTGAGTGTGTCTAAGTGAGGCGCTAGCCTCCTTATTTATACAAGTCTGACACGTGTGGAAGTGTCTCTTCATTGGTAGGGCCGAATTCTCAATCTAGGTAGTTATAACCACCTTTAATATATTATGGGGCCTCTTTAATATATTATGGGGCAGACTTCTTATTCTGCCTATTACAATTACATTTTGACAAATATACAAAAGGGGATTTGGTCCTTTACAATAGCCGACATGATCAATCAACAATGGGGATTGATCTAATGAATAATATATCAAATAATAATCAGAATACACTTTGTAGTTACATTATTTCAACAATTCCCCTTAACAAAAAGGGTATTCTTCAACAACATCAAACGAGAGAGAGGGTTGCATCATCAACAACATCAGGCAAGAGAGAGGACAGCATTATCAACAACATCAGGAGGACAACATCATCAATATCATCTTGGAACACTGACTGGCGTATCTATAAATCATCGAAAGTTTTCTTCATCGACAACATCGTCATTCTCAAAGGAATGCAATCATCATCTGCATCAATATGAATTAGTATAAAAATAATACATCATCATCACAGCACGAGGTTGGCTCATCATCATAATACTGGATTGGCTTGGCGTCACAGCTGTCAAGATGGAAGCACAATACTCGTCTTGCTTTACATCATAGAAATCAAGCTGGAAGCAAGATACTCGTCTTTGCTTTACGTCACAACAATCAAGATGGAAGAAACTAAACTAGCTTTATGTCACAACTATCAAGATGGAAGCACAGTGCTAGTTTCATATCATTGTCTTGCTTTATGTCACAACAATCAAGCTAGAAGCAAGATACTAGACTGGCTTTACGTTGAAGCTCTCAAGATGGAAGAACAGTACTAGTCTCATCTCAACATCTTGCTTTATGTCACAACACTCAAGCTGGAAGAAATATACTAGACTGGCTTTACGTCACAACTCTCAAGATGGAAGCACAGTACTAGTCTCATCTCAACGTCTTGCTTTATGTCACAACACTCAAGATGGAAGCAAGATACTAGACTGGCTTTACATCACAACTCTCAAGATGGAAGCACAGTACTAGTCTCATCTCAATGTCTTGCTTTATGTCACAACACTCAAGCTGGAAGCAAGATACTAGATGGGCTTTACATCACAACTCTCAAGATAAAAGCACAGTACTAGTCTCATCTCAATGTCTTTCTTTATGTCACAACACTCAAGCTGGAAGCAAGATACTAGATTGGCTTTACATCACAACTCTCAAGCTGCAAGCACAGTACTAGTCACATCACAACAGCTACTCCCCCTTTTGAGGAAGGTCCCTTCCGACTATACCAAGCTTATCTTGAAAGTTCTCAAACTTTACATGAGATAGAGGCTTGGTGAACACATCAGCAACCTGTTCATCTATGCTAACGTACTGGAGCTTTATGGCTCTCCTCTGCACCATGTCACAGATGTAATGATATCGAATCTCTATGTGCTTCGACCTGTCATGGAATACAGGATTCTTTGTCATCTTTATGTAGCTCTGGTTGTCACATAGGATCGTGGTTGTTTCCATCTATAGATCAAATAAGTCGGTCAACAACTTACGAAGCCATATAGCTTCACAGCTAGCAGAACACGCAACAATGTATTATGCTTCCCCTGTGCTGAGAGCAATGTTGGATTGCTTCCTACTCTTCCATGAGATCATGGTTGATCCCAAATTGAAACAACATCCTGAAGCGCTCTTCCTATCAGAAACACTTCCAGCCCAATCTGAATCAGTGTACCCACTCAATGTGAAATCATGATCTCCATCATAACTGAGACCACAATATAATGTACCCTTAAGGTACCTCATCACATGTTTTGCAACCACAAGGTGAACATGTCTAGGTTCTACCAGAAACTGACTCAAGGTATTCACGACAAAACAAATATTTGGTCTGGTGTTCATCAAGTACATCATCAATCCAATAATTTGTCTATAAAGTGTGGCATCAATCAATTCTAATGAAGTATCGACCAACAACTTCAGCTTCATTTCCATGGGTGTATTCATGGAATTGCACTCTAACATGTTGAATATCTTCAGGATTTTGACTGCATACTTCCCTTGGTTAAGGAATATCCTCTCTGGATTATGTCATACCTCAATACCTAAGAAATAATGCATTAGGCCAAGGTATTTCATCTCAAAATTTGAAACAAGCCTCTTCTTACATTCGGTGATGAGATTTTCTTCTCTAGTTAAGAATAAGTCATCCACATATAGCAAGAATATCACCGACTCATCATTCATGACCTTGAAGTAGAGGTTAGAGTCTTATTTACTCTTGGTAAATCCCAAGTTCATCAGGAAACTGTTTATTCGCCCATACCAAGCTCTAGGAGCTTGCTTCAATCTGTATAGAACCTTGTTCAACTTGTAGACATGAGACTTTGTGTCTTCAACTTCAAATCCTTGAGGTTGCTCTACATACACTTCTTCTTCGACGACACCATTTAGGAAAGTTGTCTTTACGTCCATATGGTGTAACTTCCACTTCATTTTAGCTGCAAGGGATATGATGGTTTTGATCGAAGTGTATCTGGCTATAGGAGTGAATGTCTCTTCATAGTCAATGCCTTCTTTTTGAGAAAATCCACAAGCTACAAATCTTTCTTTATATTTCTCAATACTTCCATCAGCGACATGTTTTATTTTGAAAATCCATTTGGAGGATACCACATCCCTACTCTTCGGTATGGGAACTATTTCCCATACATTGTTCTTTATTATGGATTGGTATTCTTTTGTCATGGCATCTGCCCATTCTTTCTTCTGAATGGATTCTTCAAAGAAGGTAGGCTCCTTCTCTAGGAGATCACACATCAAAGCCATATAACTGGAGAATGGCTTAGGTCTCTTCACATGTCTCATGGTTCCTTCGGGAACACCATATTTCTCTCCATCTTGAATAAGATCTCTAGCCCAAGCTAGCTTTCTCTTATGGTAGATCGTCATCTGAGGAGGTTCTTGAAACTCTACTACGTCATGATCTTCTAGAATTTTCTCATCAGGGGAAGTTACGACTTCCCTCACTGGTTCAACAGCTCTAGGAACCTCCCTTACTGAATCTGCAATTCTGGGAATTATGGGTTCCTCTTCATATACTTCTTCAAGCTGGCATCTTCTCGATTTCTTGATCATTGCATCTTCATGAAAGGTCACATCCCTATTGATCTCAATGTGACGGTGACCTAGTATATAGATCCTGAAGGCCTTGGAGACCTCACAATATCCCACAAATATTCCCCTCTTTCCTGAGGGTTCCAACTTGTTTCTCTTCTCTTTTGGTATATGTATAAATACTGGGCAACCAAATATTTTGAGATGTCTTACCTATGGCTTCTTTCCGGTGAACATCTCTTCTGGGCTCTTGAACCCAAGTGCACTATGGGACAATCGGTTTTGCACATATACGGTTGTCATTGTTGCTTCTGCCCATAAGCACATAGGAAGACCTTGATCATGGATCATGGTCTTCATGACTTCCATTATCATTCAGTTCTTCCTTTCAGCTACACTATTTTGTTGAGGATTATAGGGAGTAGTGAGTTCCCTCTTAATCCAAACATCTTTGCAGAAGTTCACAAACTATTTTGAGGTGTCTTCTCCTCCATTATCTAACCTGAGTATCTTGATCTTTCTTTTAGAAATATTCTCTATCAAGGCTTTGAATTCCTTGAATTTGTTGAACACTTCATCTTTAGATTTCAAGAAATACAACTAGGTCTTACGAGAATAGGCATCAATAAATGATACATAGTATACATACCCACTAATGGAGGATGATGGCATTGGGCCACACACATCTGAATGAATGAGTTCTAGGACTCCTTCTGCTTTGTTGCTTCTCTTCGGAAAAGGGTTCTTGATGTTCTTCCGTTGTGCACATCCATTGCACACACCTTCATGGTCAACCTTGAGTTTTGGTAGACTTGTGACAGCTTTGCATATGTATGGTAGCGCCTTGTAGTTGATGTGAGCTAATATTCTATGCCAAAGTTCACATGGATTCTCAATGGTTTGGGTCATGGAAACTTATGAATGACCCTTTAGCTTATACAGGCCACCTTCTTCTTTTCCAATGATGATTGCTTCTTTCATCGTTTCTCCTTTATCCCACATAAGAAATTCTCCATCTATGAAGGCAACTCTGAAGCCTTTCTTCTCTAAAGCTGATATGGAGAGTAGGTTCTTTATCAAACCTAGTACATAGAGTACGTCCTTCATCTTCATTGAATTCCCTGAATTAAGTTTGTAGTTTGATTCTCCCACTCCCTTGATGGGATATTCGTAATCATCTCCAAGTGTCACTTTCTGAGAAAACTTCTTTTCTGAAATGTAAGAGAGAATATCTCTTTTTCCTGTCATATGCTTGGAGGCACCACTATCAATGAGCTAAGTGTCCTCTCCAGGTGTTACCGATCCTGAGAGGGCCGAGATTAAGACATGGTCTTTAATTTGTTCTCTTAACATCTTTGTGGGTGGTGTTAGCGACAATTCTTGTCTTGGGCCTGAGAGCATCCAGAGCTATAGGTTGCACGAAGAACACCCAAGCGTAGCACGTAAAGCTCCATTTCAGGCTAAAAATCAAGTGAGTGGGCGAAATTACATTGTCAACGGCCCGGATTCATCTATAAAAATAGATCGATGGATGGCGGGAAATCGTGGTTAGCAGAGTTGCATCGGGATTAGCGTGATAGGTAGCATCTATATTACATGCAAGAAAGGATATCAGTCGTCCATCCAAAGGACGCGTGGCGCAAGATCTAGTCACGTCGGCATTTCAACATTCGGGAGTTCGAAGGGTGAGGGTTTCACGTCTTTCTACATCTCGAAACCCTGAACCCCGAAACGTTGATAAGCGCCTTTGAAGCTAATCCCATGGTCCTAGCACCCGGTCACGTCAAGCGAGCCTGATAATGGAGGTAGCCCTCTTCTAACATCAAATGCCATCTTGACCGTTCCTCTGGAGGACACGCGGCGTACATCCGTGCTTTCACGGTTTGGTCAATTGGGATTTTGAGAAACGTTGCATCATGAACCCCCGGTGCCAAAAATCCCGAAAGAATCGGGACCGTCCATCTGAAGGACACATGGCGCAATAGTTGATCCATGAGTGGGGCCCTTTGGGATTTTCATGTTGAAAGCACCGAGGTCATCTCAGTCGTTCATCCATCAGCAAGGCTTAGGCAAATTTAATTTAAAGAGGGCGTAGATATGGACAGTCGTAATCTAAGCACTCAAATTCACGGATGAGGTTCCATTCCGCACCCCCTCCGTCATTCTGGATTTAACAAGAGGGGGGGGGTCCGGAATCGGAGATAATGTATGCGCGCATCTAGATAGCCCAAGTCTCGGCGTTTAGATCTACGGTCTGTATTGGATTCCGGACCCCCCCATCGGTTTTGCCTTTAATGGAGGGGGGGGGTTCGGAATGGAATTTCACTCTAGCGGGCCCCCTATCTGTACACAGCACGAATATACTAGTCCTAAGTCCTCACCGCCTGCCATGTGTCCCTTTCGCCCAGTCACCTCTACCTCAGCACCTCCCTCCATTCTATGTCTCCTCTCCCTTCACCATACCATACTAACACCTACAACATCCTCGTCGAGTATGCCACATCTTCCACCTCTCATCCCGTGAGTTGTTCTACTGGTCTAGGTGGCCCCTCGAAAAGACCTCCACGTCCCCAAAAGGAAGAGTTAACCAGAGCCGTTCCTGATCCCAAGATGGCAATTATTGCAGTTGTTGTAGGTGGTTAGACATCGGCTCCGCCATAAAGGGAAAGTCCGATGACGAATTAAAAGCACGTCGACTCACCTGCAGAAGGACAATCTGAAATCTGATGGCATCTGTCATAGGCGCACGATCATCCTGAGTCTGCATAGGCAGGCTGTCAAAAGCCAGACAGACGCAATTCTTTAATGCAGTGTCTCATTTTTGCTGCTGTTGTTATTTTTGAGTATATGTAGGCATTTTCGCCATTTTTGAAAAGGATCGATGGTTGAGCGAGGCTCCCGGTTGTAAAACTTTAATGAAGCACTGTTATTCTGGTTATGCATGGACTCTTGAGACTTCTTGCCTTATGAATATCAGTTTCTTTCACGTCTTTGTTTACACTGCATTAGAGAAACTCGGAATTGGAGGATCCAGTCGAGTTGTAACTGTTATAGGATGATGTAGATTGGATCACTGTAACAGTTTCATTGTTTCTAATCGGTCCTTGTGATTTTCTTAGCGCTGAGTGACTTGGAATTGGAGAATCCAGTCGAGTCCCCCTTTCAGTTTCTTGAGACCCTGAACCAAGAGGATCTTGCATTCAGAGTCTTTCTTCTACAAACTGCTGAAAAGCCTGTTGCTCGAGGCAGTTTGCTCACTCTTCTTACCAAGTCTTCCACATGCTCATCTTTTAATCAACTCATTGACTGAAGTTAGATCAAGACCTTCTTTGTTCCTTACATACCAGACTCAGTTCCTGAGTTAGAGTGATATATGCCTGAGTCTCTACCCATTTGATCACCCATTAAAACTATCGTGACATAAAAACTGATGGGCATTGGGCTCTGCTCTTGCAAGGAATCCAGGAGTGACTTCCGTCACCAACAGGTGGCTCTTCATCTTCAATTGCATGGGCATGGTGCCTCATTTGTTTCCTCTTATATTCTTCTTGTCTAGTTGGACAAAATTTTGCAATGTGTCCCATCTTGTCACAATTGTAGCATTGTACAGATGAGTAACCTCTTTCCTTTCGTTGTCCTTTCTTCTAGAATCTCCTTGAATGAGATTCTTTATGACTAAATTTTTTGGGGGGTTGAGACTATTTGTAAGTCTCTTTTTGGAAGTAAGACTTCTTTCTTCCTCCTTTAGTGTGAGTAGCTAGGGCTTGATCTTCAACTCTTGCTAGTAAAGCCTCTTGGTTAGCTACTCTTATTTCTTCTTGGATGCATTCTTCCCATAGACCGTCAAACTTTAGTTTCTCCGTTCTGGCACAAATCGTTTGGATAAATGCATCCCAAGGTCTTGTGAGACCATTTAGGGCTGTCATTATAAGTTTTTCTTCGTCTATAGTATCTCCAATTGCTTCTAGTTGTTCTTTGAGTTGGGATATTCTAGAGAAGTATTCTTGGATTGATTCTCCTTTCTACATTCTTGTATTCTTGAGTTGAGTTCTAAGATTCATCTTACGATTTATGTTATTTCCTTCATATACTTTGTTTAGGGCATCAAACATTTCTTTTGGAGTCTTCTTTGATGACACATAGGGAATCAGGTGATCTTTGATTGAATCTGCAATAATTCTTTTGGCCCTGATTGTGTCCTTTTGGTTCTTTGCTTTTCCAACAGCATTGTCGGGCTCTGACACTTCTTCTTTGACGAATCTTGCTAGGTCATTCTCTTCAAGAATGGATCTTATACTTCTAAGCACGAAAGTTTTACACACCTTCTAGTTTGTCAACAATCTTAACGCTTGCAAACATCTTCTACTTGAAGCTGGGAAAATGTCCAAAAAATGAAAGTGTTCAAAATCAAATTCTAAACTTACCAAGAGGTGCGCTTGGCTGAGGCGAGTAACCTGGTGTGCTTGGATTTGAGAAAATCCAACTTTTACCCCTCCAAACTTGATTTGTGGATTTCTGGACTAGTGCTTCTGGTTTTCTGGTACCTCTGGTACTCTGGTACTTCTGGTTCTCTGGTTTTCTGGTACTTCTGGTACTTTGTGAAACTAGAGTTTCACTTTCCGGGAGATCTAGCCACTAAAAAGGTGCGCTGAAGGTGCCAAAATGATCCTTGGGGGAGGGCACAATTTTCTAGATGGTTTTAGGGTTGAAATACCTCACCAACAAAAAATCCCTAATTTGCATGCACGACAACAATGACATTTTTCACTTTCTCTTGTGAAAGATGCTCTCGTTGTCTTAGATCTGAAACCATGTTAATGTTTAAGCTATTATTAGAGTTCTTTGCATTTCAATAGATAATAATAGCATAAGATAGGATCACTGAGAAATACACAATCACAAGAGACACATCATTTATCCTGGGAAACCCTTATGGGGTAGAAAACCCAACAAAACTTCTTTATTATAGATAGCCAATACAATGCCAAGAGATAATTAAAACAAGTACAGAAAGTCCTCTCCCAAATATGCGCCTCTCTCTCTCTCTCTCTGTAGCTCTGAAACTTGTCTCTCAAATGAACAAGTGAGTGTGTCTAAGTGAGGTGTTAGCCTCCTTATTTATACAATTCTGGCACGTGTGGAAGTGTCTCTTCATTGGCAGGGCGGACTTCTCAATCTGGGTGGTTATAACCACCTTTAATATATTATAGGGCCTCTTTAATATATTCTAGGGCCGACTTCTTATTCTTCCTATTACAATTACATTTTGACCAATCCGCAAAAGGGGATTTGGTCCTTTACAGTAGCCTTCATGATCAATCCGCAATGGGGATTGATCCAATGAATAATATATCAAATAATAATCAGAATACACTTTGCAATTACATTATTTCAACACAAAGAAGATACTAAAGAACAAAAATTGACATATTTGGATGTTATAGGAGAACTATATTGAGACTTATACTATGATGAAAAGAAGTAGAAAAATGGTACGAATAAGCATTGGTATGATATCTAAAAGTTCCCCACTTTTTATGGTATCAAATGTGTGAATGACTATCTGTTACTCTTGGGATGCTAAGAAATGCAGTGACCCATAAAGCCAATGGATGTCATTCAAATTAAGTACCCTACGAGCCATTTCCATTTTGAAAACCATTCTCATTATTACTTACATCAACCCTATTCTTATTATCATTGTATAAAAGAAGGAAGACAATGAGTGTAACCATGTCAATATTAATGCATACCTCATCTTCTAAATATTGCTCAATTTTATCGATATAGATGCCAAAAAGGGTGGGAAAAAGAGGAAAATCTTTCTTAACACCAATATAATTACAATTAATTTCCACTAACCACTGATTATACATTTTTCATCTTAGCAATAAGCTTTTCATATATCCTAATCACAACGCTATGGAGTTTAGGAGGGATACCAATTTCTTCTAGTCTTTTCTAGAGCTTTTCTCTAGGCACAATGTTGAAGGTTTTTCTAAATTAATGAAACAATAGATGAGATCTTATTTTCTGTCTCTACAATACTTAGTAGTAACTTTTAGGGTAGCAAGGTGATCAATTGTAGTATGTTGATTCATAAACCCTGCTTTTCCTTTGGCCCCTTTATTATTTTCCTCAAACCATTGACTATTGTTTCTTTCAAGAATCAAGCCAAATATTCTTTCTAAATGGGGGATAATCATGATAGTTAGATAATTGGATGTGTCATCCTAGTTTCCATATTTGAAAATAAGAAAAATTAAACTTTTAGTGCATTTTTTAGGAAACCTTTCTTGGCAACTTAATTGAAAACATGCTTAATATAAGACACCAATATCATACTCCCAAGATTTAAGATCTTGGCTTGGTACCTTTCAATGTTTTAATATTTTCCATCAGTGAGTTGCATAATGCCAAATTTTATATCCTTAGATGAGAAAACCTTAGTGTAGTTATTAGTGGTCTAAATATCATCAAATACTTGAGGGGAAACACAACATTTGTTGAGGTAGGAGTTCAAATAATTTATGATAATGTTACTCAACTCTTTAGGTTTTCTAGGTATGATGTTATCCCAAACTCTTTTAGGATCCCTCTTACAAAAGTTTATAGGTCTCTCTTTTGGTTAATTGTTTCTATTTTTTCTTTTTTTATTAATTTTTCATGATATTTAACTTACTAGTTCTATTAGTCACATTGGAGGTGCTTCTAATATCTATTCTTCTAATTTTACATTTTAGGTCACACCAGGGGTTTGAACAATGTTTATTTCCTCTAATACACAATTTTTGAGAATATTTTTCAAAGAAAAATGAGAGATTCAAAATGACATTTTCATATAAATTCACAATTGTGTCATTTTTCACATCATAATTAGAAACCCCCTATAAATCCTTGAGAAAATGCAACTCATTTCTATTGTCAAAGAGAACTCAATTATCATATCATGCATAGTAGTTTTATTCAAGGGCCATATCTATATTTAAAGTTATCATGATGGGGTATTGATTAAAGTTTGGCTCATTATCATCATTTATTTCAACATTATAATTTGTATTCAACAAAGGAATAAAGAATATGACACTTCGAACTTTCTAATTAATGCAATTCATAAGGTGATATCCAGGCCAGTGATCCAAACTATTACAAATGATTAGGTCATGGAAAGAACTCATCATAAGAATCTTAGTGTCAAATTAATTCATTTCAATATATTTAGACTCACTTATTTTGTATTTAAGGGTTAGTTTGGTGATCCAGATTGGATCATTATATTATTTTCATCTATCTTAGTTACTTTCTGGGTGGAAAAATTGGAGGAGTCGGCTTGTAGGGCCATTTTGGTGGCTGGTCCAAATTTGGAAATTTGGGTCCAAAAAATCGTCTAAAATATTCTAGATCCATTTTGAGGCATGACACAACAATTTTTATGGTCTAATACTTAAAATGGAGAGATATTTTATATTCTACACACCAAGAACTTCCCATCAGTGCAAGAATTTCCTCAACTTGAGTTTGTATGTGAAAGTTATGCCTCTCGCAAGTTGACTTATCATATTGATCACCATGGTGCTAGTGGATTCCACATCAATCTCCACTACTTAGACATGTAGGGCTAGCCACATAGTGTATTTATAGAAAACTCTAGAAGGTCCAAACCTAATCATTGATCACTAAGTTATGCCTCAATCTGCTAGGAGGAGAAGGGGTTCCATTCTATGTTCTAGTCAAAGGGGGCTCAGGGAAGTGTCAGTGAGCCATTCCTCGAGCATAATATTATTTTCAAGGGAGAACCGAGGAATTTTTCATAATACCCTTCCTTAGCATCATATTCTTGTTGAGAAAGATCTTAAGGAAGGGTCGGTCGACCCTTCTTCTGGCATAGAATTATTGTAGAATGGTATCCCAAGGAAGGGTTTTCCAACCATTCCTCCAACATAGTATTTTTGTTTAATGGGGTCCTATGAAAGGGATGGATGACACTTACTCAACCATAGAATTCTAGTAGAAAGGTTTCCTACGGAGAAATTAATCGACTCTTCCTCCAACATAGAATCCTTGTAAAATGGTTCTCAAGAAAGGGTAGGTTGAAATTTCCACAGCCAGATATTTAACATAGAGGGGTTCTTGAAGAGAAATAAACCAATCCTTCCTCCAGTATAGAATTCTCATAGAGAAGTATCCCAGGGAAAGGTCAGCTAACCTTTTCTCCAACATAGTATTCCTATCAAGGGTGAACCATGGAAAGGGTTGGTTGAACCTTCCTTTAGCATATAATTCTTTTGGAGGGGTATCCTGGTAAAGGGTTAGCAAACCTTTCCTCAAGCATAGTATCCATGTCAAGGAGGATCCCAGTAAAGGGTCGAACAACTTTTCTTTAAGAACAATATTAGATCATTGAGGAGGAACTAATGGAAGGTTCAATTAACCCTTCCTATATCAGAGCACTAGTACAAATTGGCTAATTTGTTACTAAAAAAACTAAAATTTGGATATAAAATATTATTTTTGAGTCAACGACTAATGGTAGAAATTTAGCAATCTATTTTCCCTCGACTAACTTTTATTCATATCTCGCTTATTCATTCATTTCTTCAAGTCAACCAATTAATGACTAAGCTTATTCATATCTCGCTTATTCATTAATTTATTCAAGTCAACCAATTAATGACTAAGCAAGATACAAATAAAAGTTAGTTCGGGGAAAAGAGACTTCAAATTTTCTATTATTAGTTTCCGACTCAAAAGTAGTAGTTTATATCCAAATTTTAGTTTCTTTTAGTAACAAATTAGTCAAATTGTACTAGTGTTATATCACCATGTATACCATAATATTTCAATATTCCACTGGGACCTTCTTCCTTTTATTGCAAGCTTTTCTTTCCCCTCAACCACCTTGTACTATTATAACCTAATGTCTAATAAAATATTTCATGAACCTAAAGACCTAAGGAGACTCATTGACGTCCTCAGTTATAATGTATCCTTCAATTCCACTCAGCAAATAGAATTTGCATAATGGAAATGACAATATGAGAATTTTGATCAAAGTGTTTTTACTTGTAGTTAATGTAAATATAAGGACTGCCCCTTCAACTTGCTAATATATAATTCACTATTCTAACTTTGTTAATGTAAAAACAAGGACTGCCACTTCAAATTTCTAATAACTCACTACTCTAACTTCAACTTCTATCCCCCTATCTATATCCGTCCTTATCCTGAAATGATGAAGTTATGATTTTCTCATAATGTCCATTGTGAACATGTGCCTTTTATCGTAAGATAATTGTGTTGTTTGTTTATAAAAGCAGTTACATGCATTGTATTTTAAAATAGATAAGGAGTCTCTATGAAAACTTTTTCATATCCATAACCTACTTCACCGAGGTGAGATGATCAATAAGAAGCTTCTCCACACTCTATTCTAGTGAAACTTACAAGCAATGAAAACAACGTAAAGAGAAATGACTTGTAAAATTAGAGGCTAACCTGAAAAAGTATTTGATTTATTCGGTACAACCTCCTTTTAGTCATATTCCAAAGATCTCCAGTTGATTTGATTAGCCTTATCCAAACACGCCTCTATTTTAGTTGACAATATGTTATACTTGCACTGTTCTGGTATTATATATCATTACAAAATACAAAAGAGACAATCTCAACTCTCAATGCTAGAAATTTAATTTAATTTAAAAAACAAAACTAATTATATAAGAACTGAAAACATAAAATTCATGTTGTTTAAATCAATATATAACACTAGGGAGGAAGGAAAGTATATTTTAATGGAATCACATATTACAAAAACCCAGAGAAATAGAAAGCTAAAACATAGGTTAAGAAACAATGACTGATGCAATAAGAATAGATTCTAAACTGAAGGTGTCACCACAAAAGTTGGCCACAAGCAAGGATTTCTTTAATAGGATTTTATCTAGTCTTCCCTTCAAACCATAGTAGCAAGATTCAACCATATCGGTAGTTGTTGTACAAAAATTTACCAGTTGTATGAACATTGGTAACCTTTCTGTATAGTACAGATACAGTGTGGTACAGGTCAAACGTTTGAGGAAATTGTTGAATTCAAGAAGGGAAGATTGATGAATGCTAAAATATTTGTTTATGAACATTAGTAACCTTTCTGTATAGTACAGATACAGTGTGGTACAGGTCAAACGTTTGAGGAAATTGTTGAATTCAAGAACGGAAGATTGATGAATGTTAAAATATTTCTTTGCAAAACAAAGAAACAAAAAACAAACAACAAAGAATAAGATAAAAAAATATAAATATGAAAAAATAATCAATAGAAATGTCATATATAAAATGGATGTAAGTAATAGAGTTAAAAGGCCAAATTATCAAAATAAATTAAATAATGAAACAACAATATTATAGAAAGTTTACATATTTAATGACATTTTTCCATTCATGCATTCTTTCAAACACATTGCATGCATCCTCTACACAGCCGCATTTTGCATACATAATTATAAGGGAATTCCTTACGTTAACATGTGTGTTGAACCTCCCTTCCCTACTCAGCATTTGCAAGGCCGACACAAGCACTCGGAAGTAGGACGAAGGTCGATTGCTTCGGCTCCAACCCTTCCCTATGCATTTGTGCAAAACACTTTATGGCTTATTTACTCTGTCCATCTAGTGCATATCCCGATATCATGGTGTTTTAAGAGACTGAGTTTCATTCAGGAATATTTTCAAACACTTCACATGCATCATTTAATCTTCCATTCTAAGCATATCCTGCAATGATTTCGATCCAAGACACCACATTTTGTTCAAGAAATGTTTCAAACACTTGGCGTGCATCCTTTATTCTCCCATTTTTTACATACATAATGGAGATCCCTATTCCTAATAGACCTTAATCCCAATTTTTATCATCTGGGTGTGGAGCTTCCTTCTCGAGCCTTTCATGTCGACACAGACTCCACCCCTTCCCTCTTCACTTATGCAAAGCACTTTATGGCTTCTTTACTTTGTCCGTCTAGTGCATATCCCAATATCATGGTGTTCTAAGAGATCTAGTTTCGTTCAGGCATTTTTTTCAATCAATTCACATGCATCATCTAATCTCCCATTCCGATCATATCCTGCAATAATTTTGGTTCAAGACACAACATTTCTTTCAGGCATTTTGTCAAACACTCGGTGTGCATCCCCTATTCTCCCATTTTTTACATACATAATCTAGAGCCCTGTGCCCAAATAGAGATCTACCTCAATCCCAATTTTTATCATGTGGGTGTGGAGCTTCCTTCCCAATGCCAATCCTTTCATGTCATCATAGGATGTCAAGAGATGAGAAAACCTTTTATCATATATCCCTGTGCCAAACAAATACTCATTTTCCTCACCTGTAACAAAAATTACAGGCATTGTTGAAATGCATTTGGCATGTAGTTGATGATATTTATTGATTATTTGGTATTGAAAATCATTGGCCATTATGAATGCATGAAGTGTCGATGGTAGTGCCCGTATTCTGATAGGAAGTATAATGGCTTTGTTGGTACTATGTTCCATCCCTTGGTATTCAAAAAGTTCATAACATTTCTCATAAGGAACACCATCTTCATAAACTGTAATGTAAAAAAAAAACCTCTCCTCATGACATCACCTATGAATGAGTTGCCTCTCCTTTCATCCTGCTTTGACAACATTGTTTTCAGATGTGGAGCGCACTCTTCTTATCTGGGTAAGCCGGGTGAAACTAGGGTGTGGGTGTGTAGACATCACTGGGAACTATTACACATCAATATCGAGTGTAAGTTCCAAATCTAGATGGTGCAAAACCTGTGAATACACCTTTCAAAAATCCAATCCAAAATAGAGTTTCTCTCCCTTTTGGAGAAAAGACTTCACAATTGAGCTCTTTCATGGTGGAGAAAGTGTAATCGATACTTGATTTTCATAGATATATGGCATCATCTCATCTACATATTTTCTAATCCAGGGGAGGGCGCCTATGAAAACAATTCTATCCTTTATCATAATAATAGAGGTTATTCTCTCATTTTCTAGGTGTTGCATCACAACATAAATAAGCATTACCTAGGATGGTGAGATGGATGAAGGTGGGGATTATGTCAATTACTATGGTGGGGTTTTCGAGTGGAATAATTGTTGGTTGTTCCTTGCTCAATCCCCTTTTACTCTTATTAATGAGAACATGAAAAGTGGTCTTAAAGACGAATCCATTTAGTATAAAATAAATCCAATGCCAATTTGACTTAAATAATGGAATCAAAATTGAAATATTAGAAACTTGAACATGATTACATAACTAAGTTTCAATATATCCACTTAAAATTCTTAGGATTTCCTAGCTTGAATGCTAAATAAAGTAATTTGGAATTTTCTTAAAAAAGTTTTAATAATTGAAGATAAATAATAATAATAATAATATAAATATTATTTACATTTATATTACGTTAGGATATTTAGACAATTAGGAGTTAGTTAAGATCAATTTGGTATAATGTGTCATTAAGTAAAAGTGTTTTCATTACTGTGTTTCTTTAGTATGCATTTGTTGTTAGGTAATCGGATGGTCACGATATGTTCTCGACATAGAGTGATCAGACGATTCATATTCTCCTTGATCCTAATGACTACATTAATCCATGGATTAACTCTCGATTGGTCCATGATATCTATTTAAAGATCATGATGTTTTATTTGTTGATGATCGATTGTGAGGAACTCTCTTGTAAATATCTTCGTAATATTTTTCTTTTGCATTAATAAATTTCTCCAAGTGACCACGTTGGTTGGGGTAGTGGATGTTTCCCCATAGGTTTTTACCACGTCAAAACATCGGTGTATTTATATTTGATATGGTTGTGTGAGTGGTTATTGAAGGTGTTTGTCCTATGTTGGAATATTTTTTTTCTTGAACATGGTATCAAAACACATTTGAAGACTCGCTCCCATTGTAGCTCAAGATCTTGAATTTGTGTTGTTGCATCTCTGGGTTTTTCCACTTTCATACATTTCTGGACTGAGAGGACTATTCCATTGCATATAAGGCCCTTGTTTCAATTATGAACTCTTTTTGTTTCTCTTGAAAAGGTCTATGTTTTCCCAATATACGACCATTTCATATTTCAGTTTTACCTTGGTTTTCTATTTTTTATTTCTAGGTTGCTACTCTTTTCAATATGCATATGATATTTTCCCTATGCTTTGTACGATATGAGAAAATCAGAAACATAGCAGAAAAAGTTTTTGTATCTATGTATTCTCTTTGTCGTGCGCTCTGTGCAATCTTAGTCAATCAAAAATAGAGGGAAAAATTGCATTTTATGGGTAAGCTAACCGAGGTCTAACCTTTGTTGTCATCGAGAAATGAAATTTTGTTCTTGGGTGAAAAGAGTTCTTTATGAGCATGCTCTCCAAGGTTGTCTTCCACAACAACAACATCAACACGCATAATCCTCCTTTAGACTATAATGTGTTTTGCACTAGCTCACTTGGTTAGAAGTTATTTTACTTAATAAGAGGTCTTGAGTTCAAGTATTTTGAAAAAAAAAAACATTCATTCATTGTAAAGTGCATTTCACTTAAGTTATAAAAGTGAATCATTATTAAATAACTTCAATATTTTATTTTAAGTTATTTTGCATGCAACATTCATTTACAAAGTAACTTCATTGTAAACGTGATTCTCGCTTATTCTATAAAAGTTGGTCATTTCATAAGTAACTTAATTTAAAATGAGCTTATAGGCATGGTTAGGAGGAGCATCACTACATGGACCAACTTCGACTTGCCACATGGCTCTTTGGTTACTGTTTATGCATTTTTTCAAAAGGGCTTAACTTTCACATCCCAAGTCTATTTTCAGTGCCATTGTTTTTAAACAACCTATTTTTTCGAAAGAATTCCATCCAGGCATCAATTTACTATTATGAATCCATATTATCTACTTATTTAATATGGCACCTCAAATTGAGATTTTTTTTTACCAGTACCAACTACTTCTCATGGAAATCCCATATGGAGGATGTATTAAGAAGTAAAGGATTGTATCAGATTACCTTGGGGAAAGAACTAGAACCCATTGATGATGAAAATAAATTCAAATGGGGAAAAAAAATGATGAAGCACGTGGATGGATCAAAATGTCCATCTCTTTTGATTTAGCATTTCACCTTCAAGGAATTGATGACCCTAATGATGCTTGGAAAAATATTGAAGTTGTGTTTGGTAAACACAATATTATTTGATCCCACCAGTTGGAGAATTTGTTAATAACCTTAAGTTCAAAGGATTTTCCTTGCATTGAATATTACTTATCTAAGTTCAAAACACTTAGAATATTATTTATAGAATGAAAAATATATTTATTGTAAGATCAATGCATATATATTATTATTTCTAATCTTGGTAGTGCATATTCTATTTTCGTATCTACCTTTTATGCCACCAGAGAAGCTCTAGGGAGTGCTTATAAAAACCCTTGTTTTGATTCCTTTTGTGATGATATGAGTCAAGATCAAGATAAACTTTTGCAACTTGGATTGATTAGAACTATAGGTACATCCAACAAAGCCTTCGTGGCCCAACAAAAAGATAAATCCAAGAATCTCAAGTAGCAACATCCTCTCCACAACAAAAAGCAAAACAAGGGTCCCAAACCCTCTCATCTAGCTTCAGATCCTAATGGTGACAAAGACGAAAAATCTAAAAATAAGAATACTGACAGAAATTGCAACTTTTATGGGAAAGATGGTCATGATGAATCCAATTTTTTTAATAAGATGACATCTTTAGAAGCGGTTATTGAAGAAGCACAATATCAATATTGATTCGTCTTCTTCTTCTTCTCATGGACATGCACTTTCTACTTTTGGTTTCTCCTTCAATGCAACTTCTACGTATTCTTCTTATGAGTGGCTTATTGATTATTGAGGATCTTATCATATGACTAAGGATAAAACCATATTTTTTTCTCTAAATGAATGTAACACAAAGAAAATATTTGTTAGTGATGATAGATCTCTTAGTGTTGTAGGGTCTAGAATAGTTCAAGTAGATAATGTTCATTTCAATTATGTATTGTGTGTTCCAAGGTTTTCCTGCAACCTTCTATCAATATATCAAGTCACTCATTCAAGTGAAGGTAAAACCATAGAGTTTTCACCTTACCAAGTTGCAATAAATGATCTAAAATATCCTAAGCATGCTCTCACAACTAGAATTGTTGATGATATTACTAGGTTGTACAATTTTGACAACTTTGGGTCATCATATTTTCCATCAATTTTTTTTTCTCATAGCGATGAATTGAGCAAACTTTGGCATGAGCAGTTTGGTCATCTAAACCATCACTCATTTCATAAATTATGTAATCAATAGATGGTGATTGGTCGTCCTCTTATTTCTCTTGAAATGTTTTTTGTTTCGGTTGTGTTCTAGGAAACCATCATCGGGACAATTTTGAAAAATGTGCCTCTTGGAACGCCTTGGCCCCTTTGCATCTTACTCACAATGACTTGTGTGGTCCACTTTGTTCTCCTTCTTTTTCTAGGTGCAATTATTTCTTAACTTTCAATGATGAGTTTTCCAAACACACTTGGGTTTACTTCTTACAACTTAAGAGAAAATATTTTGACATGTTTTTGGCCTACAAGGCCCTTGTAGAAAAGAAATTTGGACATCAACTTCAAAGGTTAAGAACAAATAAAGGAGGTGAATATGCAAATAATAATTTTACAAGTTATTGCACTGCACATGGCATCCAAATGCAACACATATTCCATATACACCACAAAAAATGGTATTATTGAGAGAAAGAACTGCACATTAAAATAAATGGCTAAGTGTATGATCCAATCTAAGGGATTAAGTCTAAAGTATTGGGAAAAATACATTAACTATCCAAATCACATAGTAAATAGCACTCCCACAAAGGATCTTAAAAATATGACATTGGAAGAAGAATGGAATAAAATTAAGCCATATGTAAGCCACTTCTGTGTATTTCGCAGTGTAGCATGGGCTCACATTCCTTATGAGAAAAGGAAATATTGATAGCCTAAAAGTGAGAAGATTTTTTGTGTTAGTTATTCTGAAGATGTCAAAGGTAACATACTTCTTCAACCTCATTCAAATGAAATTATTGTTAGAAGATATTTTAAATTTGATGAAAATATCTTGGCATGTGATCCTAATTTTGTGTTTGTTCCTTCTTTGTCCTGTGACCCATATTCATCATCTGTCCCATATTTTATTCCTCTAGTTCTAGTTTCTTATTCATCATATGACAACATTGAGGATGAAAATCCACCTCTTCCGACTCACCTTCCTCTAGATGAGTCCATAAAATATGAACCTGCACCAACACCACCTCTTCCTAGATGGGTTTGTTCAACACAAGAAGCACTTGGTGATGTTGTCAGTGATCCTTCAGATCAATGTCACACACGTTCATAGTTCCAGGGAGCCTCTTCTATTTTGGCTCAATTTTCAGAGACTCGTGATCCATAAACATTTTCAAAAGATTTAATTCATCCATATTGGGATACAACAATGAATGAAGAGTATCATTCTTTAATGGAAAATGATACTTGGGATGTTGTACCACTTTCGAAATGAATACAAATTTTGAGATGTAAATGGGTCTATAGAAATAATTATGCATTAGATGGAAGTGTTGAAAGACACAAGGCTCGATTAGTTTCCAAATGATTCTCTCAAGTTGAAAGCATTGACTATAATGAAACCTTTCCCCCATATCGAAAATGAATTCCATCCATCTAGTTCTTTCCCTTGTTTCCTCACATAAATGGGAGGTACATTATATGGATGTTAAATCCACCTTCTTGCATGGGGATTTGCAAGAAGAAATCTACATGGAACAACCTCTTGGATATGTCTAAAATGACTCTAGCCTTGTTTATCACCTTAAGAAAACTCTTAATGGTCTTAAGAAAGCTCGTGTTACAACAAATTTTTCCTCACTCCATGCAACTTGCTTGTATGGATTTCCATTTCCCTGTTCAGAATTGAAGTTCCCTTTTTGTGTCTTACAGATCCAAAAAAACATACTTTTCCACATATACGTGCCCTATTAGTTATACAACAGGCGTATATGCAAGTTTTTCCACTACATCCCATGCACATCGGGTTTGGTGCTCAAAATTAAAAATTATGTCAGGTTTCCATGCCATGTCACGAGATCCATGATCCTTGACCTTCCATATACTAGAAACTCTCATACTCAGCCCTACAGTTCCATTTGAAGGCTATAAATTGACCCATATCCAAGCCTTGATGGAACAATTCAAATTTGAGAGAAAATATACTCTGGAGAAATTTCACTTCATATTGAGTTTGCAACCCTTTTTCCTTGAAAGTATGAACTCCTTGTTTAGCCCCCAAGATCTTCCTTCTTTGTGATGGAGAACCTCATTGACTCCTTTATATAAGATTTCCTTTGGTGGAGGATTGAAGTGGTGGAGGCCGAGATCGAGGGACTTATTTTCTCGGTTTCGATATGTGTCGTTATAGAAGTTTGTCACCTATGTACTTATGTTCATTATTTTAATAGAAATATTATTTTCTCGTCCAATTGATATCTTGCAAATGTTCGAATTATTATTCCACGAGAGTATTTTTCATGTATGTTAATGTATTATGATAATCTATATGCTAACATTATATATTGTCACCATATTCTTGTGTATCTTAGTTGTTGAGGACAAGCTATAGGTATAAATATTTGGGTTGTGTGCTCAATGTTATCCAACAGTTTGTAGGAAAGGTTTAGGTAGCTTGAGTCAAGGCTTCAAACTGGCGTAACAGGAGCTTCCCCACCCACTGTCACCTCGATGGGGATCTCTTTCTATTTAGGGTGGCTAATCCCAAGGGATACTTCCCTAGTAATCTGGGGTTCTGAAAGGTCTAGAGGTCTTTTAGGATCAAGATAAAGGTTTCCTTTCACAGATTACTGCCAAGAGAGATAGTCAAGGAGAAAATCTTCCACTGAATGGCACCTGTTTGCGAGACAAGACAAATAAAGCTAGAAGATGTGCTATAGTGGTTAGTAATTCAAAGTATTAATGACTATCTTTAACATATATGAGCAATAATGAGTGTAATTATTGACGAAGTCAATGATTGCAATTAAAACTTATATTTTATGTTACTTCTTCAATAAATACACAAGAGATATAGGCATTCAATGTGTAAAATCAAATCTTTGTATTATCACAATGCAAATTTGTTCATATAAATATTGTTGCTGCGTCACTATTGCAGAAATAGGGTGACATCAACCCTAGTATTAGGTCAAAGAAGAAGACAATGAGTAGGACATTTTGTCAAACAAGCTTATGGATGCAATCAACAACTCAAAGTCTATCAAAAAGGGTGACAAATGTCAAAACGTTTTGTGCCAAACAAGGGTTTTTAATAACTATGACGTCACCTATATTGTTGTTGTTTTAGGGTTAGGGTTAGCTAGTCAAAGAGGTGGACGTTTTGACAAATCAACCAATGAAAATACTTGAAACCTCTATGGCTACAAAGAGATGAGTCAGCCACAACTTTTGGTCCAAGCACAAGTTTAAAAGAGGCAAGACG
>ML784151.1:430484-443379 GCA_009831015.1 Picea engelmannii | reverse complement strand
TCCTCTTGGTTAGGTCTTGCATTTATAAATTTTATCATTTTTCTTAGGGTCCCTTAGTTTTTTATCGAGAGGCTTTTTTATTGCCTTCTCGGGGATCCCCTGGGCGAAGCATCTCTAGGTTTTATTTCCTATGGCTTTTATCTTTTACCAGCTGCTTTTACCCCCTGGACCTTTAGCCCCTTCTTCCCACAAGACAAGATGTACCCTGGAAGGTCATCCTAATGGCCAGACTAGGGGAATGGAATGGATGAGTGGGGTATAAGATGAAAAAGTGATTAGATGGTGGGAGCGGACGATGGCTCTGCAAATCCCCCTTGGTGGCTAACCATAACCCATGAATACCGGCTTGCTAAGTTGCCCCATCAATCACCCCAACAATGGTCAAGTGGATTAGTGTAAGATCCAGGCAGTCATCCGAAATGAAAGGAACCTAATGCATATATAAGAAGGTTATAACGATCAAATATGACACATACCATGATACCTCAAACCAATTACCTCATGGAGCAAGAGTCCTCTCTGATGCAAACCCAGGCCGGTAGTGATGGAAGCTGGTACTGCTGACAGGACAAGTCTAGCTGAGAAGAAGAAAGATGGGCCCTCCAGGGCCATGCTCAAGTCACTCCTTCTCTCAGTACTCCATGTCTAGGACCATGTGGGCCTCGAGACATGATCTCCTAGTTATCCCTAGATATCGGGGATAACACTCAACAATGGTCTTCTTTGAATGTCCGGACGAGGTAGGATCTTAGACTTGTATTGTTACAATTTCATTTATATATCATACTTTGTATTAGAGTTGATTTTTTCGTTTCATTCCTTCTGTTGTGGTGTACCCATAGAGATAGAGATACTTTCCTCATAACATAATTGGTGACCATACTAGGTCTGGGGGCACGATTCCTCCTTATTCTCCTTTCTCATTTATTGTAGGTCATATTCCCCAAGTGAATCCTATAGTTGGAGGTTGGACTCCTATTTCCTCCAAGACTAATCCTAGTTTCAATGCTCAAGGATGGAGTGATCAACCAGGTGGATGGGTCATTTCCTATATTTCATCTATCATCCCATCTTCCTCCATGTTGATTTTGATGAATGCATTTAATATGGTGAATCCCCCTCTATCATATGGAGTTCAATATGGAGGGACTCAGTTTCACACTATGGGAAACCCCCATCCTGGAGCCCCTACGGTTGGGGGTAACATATATAACCCTCATCATGCTACTTGTGCAAGTATGGTGCCCATACAACCTTTCATGAATTAGTTTGGAGGAGGATATTATCCTACCGAGAAGGGCCATGGAATATACCAGAATCCTGGATGGCCTACAATCCCTCATCCCCAATCTTTCCTGGGAGCATGGGCTTAGACACCGCAACCCCAACTCCCTTTTATGGCCATGCTTAATCTACTAGATTTTTCAAAATTAATGAATGACCCTGTGCATCACAATCCGTCATGGCCCCCCATCCCTACCAAGCTTCCTTCGGACATTCTGAAATTTGAAGGCAAGACTGGTGAGGATCTAGGTGTTCACATTACTACTTTTCATCTATGGTGCTCATCCAACTCCCTGGATGACGATTCTATTCATTTGAGGAACATATAGAACCTTTAATCAGACTATATTGGTCTTTCTCAACCACTTCCAGTTGTCAGTTCATTATGATGTCAGCATATAACTTGTGTCAGTCTTCTGCCAAGATAAATCCATGCATATCTTGAACCATATCCAAGAGTGGCTTAGACAGAAGAGGTTGATCAAATCCTACATTCCTCCAGAGGTTTTTTTGGAATGGTTCCTTAAGTCATTATTGCCTTATATTTCGAAGGATGTCTCTACATATAGAGTAACATCTAAGGAAAAGGCTATTTTCAAATACAAGCAATTGGACCTCATATATGCTCAATCTAGGATGCTTTATGAAATTCTTCTTGACGCACCCAGTCAAACTATGATCCCAGAAAAAAGATTAGGCCTCATGTTGATGGCATCATAGGATCTACAAATTCTAAGTCTAAAAATTTGGTGACGAACCAGTTGAAACATTTGTATCTAAGACAACATGTAGCAGTTAAATCTTCGACTTCATCCTCCACTCCCACCCAGTCGGTGGATGTGATTTCTTTACAATCGTCAGCTAACACAAATAGTAACCAACAACCAAGAGGGAATAAAGATAAAGGATGAGGTAATAATCGTAAGGGTGGGAAAAATAACAATATAGCCTAGGATGACACTAACAATGATGGATCAAATAATAATGTTGATGAGGGCAAGAAATATAAATGGAAGGTGAAGTTTCCTTGTAAAATTTGTAAATATGATCACCTTACCCATCTATGCTCCAAAATCGAGGAAGCCTCGAGGCTCTTATAGCAGTCTCTTGTTTTTCTTCCAAATCCATTTCCACATAATCAACACATGGCCTTGGGGACCTCCAACGCTAGAAATGCGTCGAGTGGGATTCAAAACCCCTCAGCACATGAATGTGGCCATCTATATGTCAATATGGTAAATTATAAAATTGATGTAGCCACTCGATCTTGTGATTATGGTTCTTCGCAGACTGTTGTAGGTTGAGAGTCTCCTCCTCCTTCGAAAAAACCCTTGCAAATAGAAAATTTAGAATTGTTGGGTATGTGTTATATTCTTTGCACGAGTAGTAGCCCCTGCGTTGTGTTGGGCGTGCAGGGGGGTTACAAATTTTAACAACAATAGCTTCACAATAAGTGCCTTAAAATGGCTTCAAAATGACCAAGAATAATCACTTATTAACATCAAAATACTAGCATTTGTCAGAAGCAAGTAAGGCAGTTCATTAATCAACTTTTTCGATTACTTTTAGATGCTTTTAGTGATGAAAAATATGGTTGTAGCTTACTTTGTTAACAACAACAACAAAGTTAGTAAATTAAACTATTCTAATGTTAGGAGTGGTTACTAGAAGGCTTAAGCTATAGGTTTTGATAGTTGTTTTTGTCAATCACTCAATAGAAAGTCTTAGATTAGTTCCTTTAGGGTAAAATGGAGTCTTTTAGGTGGAATAAAATCTTGAAGGAAAAGATGATAGTAGGAGAAATAAAGACAAGAGAGGTCAATAGTTGAAGTGTTGGTAACCCAAGGCTTCAACTACCAATCCCTAGGGAGGAAATAGCTACTAGGGTGTAGGTAACCCTAGGCCCTAGTAGTTTTCCTCCTTCTTTAGCTCAAAGATGAAGCAAATGACGGCTTGTATGAAGAAAAAGTACTAGGTTGTTGCAATGGTATGGTAAGGCCCTTAGCAAAAGCTTCAAGAAATTTGACTTATTGGCAAAATCTAGTAGGTGAAAGCTCTTAAGGCAAGGACAATAACATGTGCTTAGCCTCCTAGGGTTTTAAGTTAGAAATTTCCTAATATTAATGTAAATTCAAGATAAAAATAACTATAACCATTCAATGAAGAAGAATTGCAGAAATCTCACTTACATTTATCAAGAATCATCAAGCCAATACCCTAGTTGCACACTGCCACCAAGAAAATTTCCAAAATAATCTAAAATAAGCCTCGTTGAACAAGTGCACACTAAATTTCAGTCATGTAACCTCATATAGGGCACAAGTTTCAGTTCTCACCAAGATATAAGTGAAATATGATGAAAAATACAAGGGTAAAAACCCTTATTTATACAATTTTAATGACCAGAATTAGGTCAAAAAGGTCGACTTGTCCAGTTTACATGTAATATCCAGTTTTTACATTAAATGACATAATAAAACCCTAAATAAAGAATAAAAGGTGACTTCAAGCCATTTTAGGGTGACATTAGGCCTTCTTAGGGCAACGTTGGCCTCCAAGAGAAAAACTTTAGGCCTCCTAAGGCCTTTGGATCAAACCACACGTGCCACTTGGCACATAACTGCCTCTAAAGTGTCCAAAACGTTGGGTGATGCCATAGGTCACATGGGTGACATCATGGTCCGTTCAATGCCTACATTATAGTGAGAAGGGAAATACCCCCTGGCTCCAAACCTACTAGGTTGTCTCTTGTGGAACATCCTCTCCTCTCTCTGGTGCAAACCTATGATTTGTCTCTGCCCCCAGTTGGGGTCTTAGCATCCATCTGGTGAGATTTTATCCCTATGGAGGTCCGAACTAATCATCTCTCCATGTGTACCTGTCTGTCAGGTGTGGCCCTGCAACAATAACAAGTACACCATCCATGGTCTCATAATTCACATGGATCATAGTAATGTCAATCACATACAATAATCAAGTTAGTTAAACATGTGCATGAAACCACCTTTCCCAGACAAGTGCTCAAATACGTTATGTTATTCTCAAAGCCACGTTTGGAATGTCTGAAGGCAACATCATCGTCATAGGAGGCCAATGCGGATCGTGACAAATAGGGTCATTCAACAACCTTGTCAAATCTGGCAAGTGCAAAGTCACCAGGAAGGGTAGTTTGCGTTGTTGGTGATAACCTGGGAAAAAGGGGCCTGGAGTTTGAATGGAACCAAGTTGCCAGGAAAAGTTTGGCTGCTGGCCCAGATTCTGGTAGAAACCTTGGCCCTGGCTAGCGTATGGATTTTGTGTATGTGGAGATATCATCAACTGATTTCCAAAATAGGACATAGATGGTTGGGCATGCATTGCATTTGAAGGACTTTCGGAAGGGTTGCCCCATGTTGGTCCCGTGGGGATAGGCATAGTAGTTTTTCCGGGGTTCCATTGATTGTGGAAAGAATTACCCCAGATCAACATTCTAGACAAGGGAATGGATCCCTGCCAAGAATTCCAAAGCCCTGATGTGGAAGAAGTTCCTAGGTTTGCCCCCTGTGCAGGAATAGTACCCTGCATAGGAATAGATTGTCCAAAACTGGGATTGCCCCCAGTCGGGAAGGCGGCTGATGAGAAGGCATTGTTACCAAACACTTCGATCAAAGAAAATAGTGTCGAACCTACTGGCATATTATGCAAAAGTGGTCCTTGACTCCCCACTCCAAATAAACTATGTTGTGTAGGTTTCCTGGTGGATTGCTGATGCGAGCCACCGAGTGAAGGGGACGAAGGAGGTATATGACCTCCTCCTTAAGGGAAAGCGTTAAAAGGAGAAAGAGTGCCCCCCATGTGACCTTGTAGAGGAGCACTAGATCTCCCTACCCCCAGACCTAAAGCCTGTAAAGTGGAGTAGGAAAGTACAAGACTTGTACCTGAACGAGGCATCCCGTATGAGAACGGAGGGCCTGTCGCATTTGGTGTGAAAGGGGTTGTGGTTGTCGCCAAAGACGGGATTGGACCACTGTGCGATGTAGAGGCAGTTGAGACCATGGTGGCTTGGACCGTTGATGGTGGGTTAGGAGGTGAAAACTCTCCGGTGGTGACAACCGTAGTGGGAATTGAAGAATTCCCAGAAGGAGTAACAAAATTTGTTTCCATTGCTATGTGTGACATTGTCTGACGCTCGTAAAATGGAATTGGTACGATGAAAGGTGCCAAGAAATCAGTGGTTGGGGTTTCAACTGGGCCAAGAGCATTTTCTCCAAGGTTCAAAATGGTCTATTCCTTTGGATGTTGGTCGGGCACAATTTCTTGTGACCCGATCGCTTCAAAAGACCCTTGTTGGTATAGCTTTCACCTTAGTGGTGGTGGGGGTGGCTCTAGTGTAACCGGCGGTAGGCCGAGAAGCCTTCATGACCGGTGGAGCTCGAGATCCTCCACTGTGTGAGAATATCAAAGACACTCTAGGGTAGTCTAAATGTTCAAAAGTAACATGCACTAAAAAACTTCTTATAATATAAGACAGACAAACACGAAATTAATTGGAAGAACAGTTACAACAACCAACACTAAAGAAACTTACCGGTGCAAGTGCAACTCGAAAATGGAAGAACCCTCCGGGTATACTCTACAAAGCATGGCTCGATGTCTATCCTAGGTACCATGGTATACCCCTGTAGTCACCTGTGTATGTCCCTAAAAAAGATAGGCAACTAGGTTGCCAGTGCACGAACAATCACGAGGCAGGTACAGTCGAAAGTCGGGTAGACCACAATGAGCAGGGTATCGAGCCCAAAACCTGTCAAGGGTATCGAAAGCAAGTGGTCCAGAAGACAAATGAGGACCTCTAATGGATTCAAGACCCATGAAGCCTCGTGGAAAATGCAATCGATGGAATCCAAAAACAAGCCCTCTATATGTGTTCTCCACTATGATTGGTCCAACTTTGGAGGGGTTATCTCCGCTACATTTCCGCACGTGACCTTGTGTTTATCCCTTGTGTTAGAGGGGGGTCCCGGATAACTTTCATGACACTAGACTTAGACACTCCTTAACTCAGACTCCAATTTTTGATTGTAATGGCCTTGAAGAGTTTCCTCTCCAACCTAATTCAAGGCCCTAATCCTGAACTAGTTGGTTAACCCTACAAACATAAAATTCTAATAAATTTTAAATTTATCTTTAATTTTATGGCTTTGTCTTATGTCAAGGGTTATGAAAGTGAAACTGATGAGGTCTAAAAGATGAAAGTAAAAACGAGTAAAAAGATGGAAACAAAAACTTCCACTTAATGTAAAATTTCAACAACTTTTCAAAATATATATTTTTAAATTTTCTAAGATTTTGGACAACAAACTCAAAATGAATTTCACTCAACTACAAGCTACTTATGATATAAGTAAACTGTATAAAACTTATGAAATAAAAGACTTTTCCCTGGCTAATAATGCAGAATCACACTTGTTGTAGGAAAATCTCCCTGCGGACAGGTAGATCACCTCTAGAGCTTGACCTTAACCCTAGACAGAAAAATGCTTAACGTGGACACTGACTTCCTTTCAAATCTATCTAAACTAATACATGAGAAGGAAGGATAACTGAAGTACCTCTTAATCGACGTTTGTCCCTGCACGCTCCGAGTTGCGCTCCAATCCTTTTCTCGTCGCTGAGTTCTGTGGGAAAACAAGATACGACCACTTCCTACTCTATTGATATTAGCTTGAAAATAGATCTATCAATTAATGATAAGTTCATGTAACATCAGACACAAACTAGAAAGAAACAGGCCAAGCGTGTCATATTGATGAGAATAACGACAATAGTACTTACAATCATAGATGCGAATGCGACAGCTTCATCGAGTCCCCTTCATCTAACCCTTTCTCGAAAGATCCACAACCTGGCTGACTGAAGCTTCACTGATCACTTCTCCTTGGCTAACTGTGTGCTTCCTATGAGATCATAGGTTTCATGCTAGCAATTCTTCCCCCTTTCCACCATCATAGAGCTTGTTTATATAGGTTGAGAGTAGCTTAACCTCTTGAGTTATGTTTAGAACAAGTTGGGAACCTCCTCCTTAGATCAGGGATCTGTTGATGAAACCAAAAATTTGAGTACAACTGCCTCCTAATCTCGAAGATCTTTTCCTTATTCTCCTCACCGAGCTAACAACTGACTCATATTAGGGAGCACTCTTTCAAAGGGGCATCAGAGTGATAGAACGCTCCCTGATAAGATTAAGGGGAGCGCCAGTGCTTCAGAAGTGGGCAACGCTCCTTCAGATGGGTGAGGAAGCGTTATAACGCTCCCTGAGGCCTTATAGGGGAGTGCCAATGCTCCTAAGGTTGTTTCAGGGGAGCGTTCACCCTCAAATCTCTTGATTGGAAGCCCTTTTCAGGTGTTAAGAGTTGTTTGACTATAGTGAACCAGTTCTCCTTCTTCAAACCAAGGACATAAGATGTTTTAAGTGCCTCCTTAGTGTCGTCATCATGGTAGTATGATTCAACAACATTTGCAACACTTGTAACCAACTTGTGACACTTGCGAAAGTTGTAAGGAAGTTGCGACACTTATGACAATTGAGAGGAATATGCGACACTTATCCAGTTGATTGATTTTGATGTGTAACAGAATGCCCCCCAAAGTATGAAGTCAGAATATGTGAACTGATGACTGGAATACTTTGTAGACATTCAAGAAAGGGTATAGACTCAGAGAACCTGATGAAAGCTGCACACAAACATCCAACAAATATCATGACATATTTCAAAACCCAAGGCAGGCATACCTATGCTTGGTTGATCAAGACTTGTAAGGTATGGCCGCCATAATATACACTGCGGATCCATAATTGTATTGATAAAAAGGGTATAGCCACCAAAGATACAATGTGGATCTATACTTTGATGACTCGGACTGATCGTATCCATGAAAGATACACAGTGGATCTATGAGATGACAAGACATAGCCACGACCAATACAAAGTGGATCTATGTAACAGTGCATGTGTTCTTTGTCCAATAAAAACTCCTTCGCAACCTGGGCAAAGCATACATCAAAGTGATTATTCAACCTAGGGTCTTCTTACCAATCCCAACGTGATATGATCCTAACCATGTGAATAGATGTCTTGATGTCGAACATGGCAGAAACCACTTGATTACCAGTCAATGAGGTAAACCGTTAACAAGTGTGAGGGAGATCACCAGTAATGTCAATGATTCCCAAGGTACCTTAGTACATCCCATCGAACGTGAATAGATGAGCTAAGGTCGAACATTCGTGGAATCATTCGATCAGAGGTCAATGATGTAAACTCACTGTCGAATGTGAGGAGGCCTACCATTGAGTCATGCAGGTCCCAAAGTACTAACTAGTTTCTAAGCCTAATTCCTGGATAATGTGCTGAAGTCGATAGGAATAGACTCGTCGAGGGAGAGCCTTGATGTATCCCCCATCAACGACACGAAACAGACATAGAGATGTAATTGGCAGATCAAATGGACATGGACTGACACAGGTTTTGAGGCAAGATATTTGGGATGGTTGACTCTCGAGGCGGATACTTCCCTTGAACACTAAGGCACAATAGCAAAACATGACATGGACCAAAACTATGCAATGGGTACTATGACTTGCGTCGAGTGACCCAAAGGAGTGAAAGGAAACTCAAAGATTGGCTCAGTGCAGAGGTTTAGCAGATTATGATATATGAAGATGACAAAGTGTCGTGTTCAAGGGCGACTCTAATACGTGCTGGATGATGTTTCTCAAGAGACTGCTTGGCTTGCTCCTTTCAATTTTTCCCCCATCCAGATAGATGAGTACCTCTTTTTGATTTAATGAGCTCGAGGAGGATAACATATGCTCGATATAACTCACCTTCGGTAAGTTCCTCTTCCTTTGTTTAACGAACCGAAAGAAGTAAGGGATCGGTCCCGTATGGGCCTGTCGATGTGTTCTTTAACGAGTCCAAAGACATAAAACTCGAAGGTTTTTCGGGATTATAGAGTTTGGAAAAACGCTTAAAATAGAACTCTCTCAGTTCCTTTTTCGTACGGTAGTCCAACGAGACCGAAAAAGGGTTAAACTATCGCTCGCAAGACGCCCTTTTTGACCTTTTAACGAGTGTGAAAGGAAGCAAGATCACTCGACAATCTTTTCATGTTTAGAGAGTCCGAAAAGGGTTTAAAGGAGACTCCAGGGGGGTTCCTTTTTTGTGTGTTCGTATCCAGACAGGTCTGAAAAAGAGATAAAAGTTCACCCGGCTACGTTCTCATATTGTCAAGCTCGAGAACGAACTAAGACTATGCTCATAAATGCGACAAGGTGAATGATTCATTAGAACTGCCAGGAAACCTGCGATGCCAGAAACTACAAACCAGAGTTTAGTGAAGCCCTTACATCATTAGAGAAACCCAAAAATGACCATATCTTATAAAAAATGAAATTTTATAAATAACAATTGATTTGAAAAACTCATTTACCATTTCATTTGCAAGGATTTTGGAGTAGTGGAGAATCTCATTTTGGAGCAAATCTTGTTTTTCTTGCTGCCGGAGCTATGATCGATCATTTCGCTCACCGTTCAAACCAGGTAAGTGTTCATCCTTTTATCTTTCAATTGCATGGTTTCAAATTGATTTTCATGGCATTATTTATTTCAAAACACAAAGCCCTAAGTCGTCCATCTTTGACCAAATCAGCCTCCTTTTAAACATCAATAAAATAGGGGGATTCTTTTGCAAAAATGGGTTAGATAAGGGTTTTTAGGATGTCTACACCCTTGCAATCAATTAGGTAGGTAATTCTTGGCAAAAGAACTTCACAAAAGTTCTCCCCAAATGCCCATGCCCCCCCAAAATCGTTTTTCATTTTTATAACGTTTTATCATTATTTAACAAATGTTAAAGGGTGTGGTGGTTAAAAAGAGTGAATGGTAGCTTTTAGATGACATGGGTACTTTGTTTTATGTTTTAAAATGTTTTTTGAAAATCGCTGAAATTATCAAAACGTGAGGAATAATGAAATTCTTGATTTTTCTGTTTTGTAGGTGTCTTCGGCAATCATGATTGAATGGAAAGAGAGGGAACACGAGATGGATGATTTAGCCACTCTATAGAGTCCTCGTACGCGGGCCACTTTGCGAGCCTGTGGCTTGCTCAAGTTCTTCAAATTGTAAAAAATGAAGAGAGAGATTCTACTGCTTGAGCACATGATCGGCCTTTGGGACGTTGCGAAATAGGGATTATGTATTGGTACACAACTCCTAACCATTGAGTTGGAAGATGTGTAATTTTTGACTGGCCTCTCAAAAAGAGGGGTCCCTATATCTTTCACTGGATAGAGGGCATTACCTGAGCAGGTGGACGTGTATCTGGCACATCACTGTATTCCGGGAGCAAGGTTGGTAGGGGGCAGGATCCCTATCAAGGATATACGAGGTCTGCCTCTCCGGTCTATATTATTCACTATCACAAGCGTGACCGGAAGTACTAGTGCATAAAGATCACAGGTGGCCTATGGTGTTCAGTGTTTAGAGCCAACATTGTTCAACTGGAGTGCAGCGTTCCTTCGGAATGTGAAGGAACAGATCTCACGGTGCAGGACTGGTTAGAAGCAGTTCGACTATGGCTTGTTTTTGGTCTCGTTCTTTCTAGAGCGCATCCCTCAGATGCAGCCTCAGATAGCATTGGCAATACGCCCAGTGGACGAACCTCGGATGGAGAGGTGGACTAGTCTGTCTCCAAGACTAGTTTCGGAGTCAGAGTTCCACTTTACTGGTGATTTATTTGCGTGGATGAGATGGCAGTACCTCTAGATAGAGGACTTACCTTATGCCGATGTAGACTTCCATGGGAGTATGGACTCGATTTTTTCCGCGGGGGAAGACTGGGATGATTCAGGTAAGATATTAAGCCATATCTTGTCTAGTTTTTGTTTTTAAAGTTTTTGATGTATATGTATTTTTTTTGGGTATGTAAAAGAGTTTTAACAGATGTTTTGTTTCCAACATGCAGACAAGGGAGGAGTGCGCCCAGTTGATATACTAGTACCAGGGCGTCGTGGAGGCGCCCCAGTTGCAGCAGATCCAGCGGTACCAGTTATGGGTCTCCAGGAGGTCGAAAGAAACCTCCAAGGCCTTACGATGGGCATCCCTCCTCTGCGGAGGGGGGAAGTGCCTTTACATCTACAGCGGTACACTGTAGGGGTACCAGAGAATATCAATTCTCTGTTGAGGCGCATAGTGCGTGCAATAGTATGTTACTCACAGCACAACGCCGTGCGGGGAGATTAGAGTCTCCCTATGTTTTTTTTATGCCTTGTCAGGCGATGTTGTATGGGTGAACAGACCCAAAATTTTGCTCTTTTACACACCTTTTGATGTAAAGAAAACATTTCAGTCATGCCATATATATATATATATACAGTTTTGAGTTTTTATGATGCCGATGATTTGTACATGATGATGTCTGTGATGTGTTTTAATTTACATGTAATGTACAGTTTTTGCTTTCCTTGAATCTTATCTGTGGGCTAGATACCGATCCATGATATAATTAGTTAACGAATCTGAAACACTATTAAGTTCTCTCGGAATGTGTCTATATTCAATGTAATCGAACATTCATTCAAGACGACGAACTTGCAAGTGTAGACGTAGCAGGATAGGACTACGGATAGCATAGATGCAGTTGAGTTGATAAACCATGAGTTGGGAGTCTAAGTAAATAATGATACGAGAGATACCTAGGGAGGAGGCTTGGGTCAACAGTCCAATGACAGCGTGGTGTTCTGCCATATTGTTGGTTACTGGTCCTAAACAGATGCCTCCTGAACTCACCACCTTGTCAAACTGATAAATAACCCATGTTGCCGAAGCAATGTTCCGGGTATGTCGGCTGGCGCCATCCGCGAACCCAAAAAAGATAGGAAAGGCAGACGTCATCTATGCATGAAAACACAGGCATAGTTATGGGTGGCAATGGTAAAGAATCGAGCATGCGAGAGAAAAAGACACACCAAACTAAAATACAATAATGTACAAAGTATAGATGCTAGGTGATCTAGGCATAGTACTTTTTAAGGTAAAGCCCATTTCGGGGTTCTCCCAGGGAAATTCCATCATGATCTACTAGTTCATAAGCACCTCTGTGTAAAACACACTTCACGATGTAAGGACCGTGCCACATAGGTTCTAACTTTCCTGTTCCCAATTTATCGTGTGCTTGGTCGTAAACAAGGACTAAGTCTCCTTCTGCAAAGGCTAGAGGTTGGATGGATTTGTCATATTGACTCTTAATTCATTTCTGATGTGCCTCATTAACGAGAGCAGCACCACGACGTGTTTCATCCAGCTTGGATAGTGTTAAGCCCTAATATTGGGTCATTACCACTTAATTGGGGCATATTAGACTAGTAATGTTATTTTATTTATGTCGGCTTGAGGCCATTAGTTGTAATTTAGATTAGTAATGTTATCTTATTTATGTCGTCTTTAGGCCATTAAACCTCCTAGTCTCCTATATATACCAAGGAGACATTTTCATTTTGAATCATCTTGTACTTGAACATTTAAGTGGGGTAAAAGGAGGTTGCCCCCTCGAAGAGGCTTATTATCTGATA
>ML784151.1:388988-424473 GCA_009831015.1 Picea engelmannii | reverse complement strand
CAATAGTTCAAAATGCGTTCAACCTCTTTGTGAATCAGATATCGCTGAAGGATGGTGTCAATACCATGACGATACAAAGTGTCGTCGAGGATGAGATAACGATGAGAGTGGTGACAAATGCATCGACGCTCTTCACGAGAGATGTTGGGCTGAAAACATTGAGTTTGAAGGTAGAGGAGAATGTCTCCATACCAAGGATCAGAGGTGCTGATGAGGAAGAGAGATTCATCGGGGAGAGAATCTCTAGGTTCAATGGTTTCATCAGCACCTGGGAGAGCACAGATGAGCTCTGCAAACACCAGGGATTTTTTGGCTTTAGCCTTCGTAAACTTGAGATCGAATTCTTGCAGAATAATGATCCATTTCAAATATTTTCCCCCAAGTACTTGATGCGTCAAGACGTGGTACATGGGGTTAGAGTTTGCGATTACCGTGGTGGTGCATAATAAGATGTAGTGGCAGAATCTTTGGACAGCAATGACGGCTGCCATAGCTAGTTTCTCAACATGCGAATATCTGAGTTTGGGTCCGGATAAACTCTTGCTCAGTTAATAAATCACGTGTTCTTCGCCGTTAGGGTCCTCTTGAACTAACACCATTGCAATGGTAGAAGTAGAAGCGGCCAAGTAAAGGATATAATCCTTTGTATATTCGAGAGGATGTAACAAAGGAGTGTGGGTCAAAGCGTGCTTGAGAGCATCGAATGACCGTTGGGCAGTGTCATCCTAGATGAAAGGGACGTTCTTTTGCAGAAGCCGCATAAATCCTTTAGTGATCTCGGCATAATTGCAGATGAAACGACGGAGAAAGTTTGCTTTGCCTTGCAAACTTTGGAGTTGGGTTAAGTTGGTAGGTGGGGGTAAGGCTAGGATGGCCTTGATCTTTAAGGGATCCACCCTAATCCCATCTTTGGAGACGATGAAACCGAGGAGTCAGCTAGATTCAACAACAAAGATGCATTTATGTGGGTTCAGACGAATACGATAGAAACGACATCGAAGAAAAACTACCCACAAGTGGTCAATGTGGTCAGGTCGGTTGGATGAATGGGCGGGTAAATCATCGAGGTAAGGTTCTGCGATATGCTTGATGTCGTGGAAAGCATACGACATGGCTCGCTGGAAAGTAGCGCCAGCATTTTTAAGGCCAAACGGTAGCTTTCAATAGGCAAAAGTTCCCCAAGGGCAGATGAAGGCTGTCTTATGTTGATCAGTAGGTAGGATTTCAATCTGGTTATATCCAGAAAAGCTATCCATGAAAGAGAATATTATGCTTCCCGCGCAATTATCGATGATTTGATCGATGAAAGGTGTAGGGTAGTTGTCCTTGGGACAAGCTTTGTTGAGATCTCGATAATCTATGCAAACACGGATGGTCCCTTGTTTCTTAGCAACCGGAACGAGGTTGGAGACCCATTTCGTCAAAGGGACGGGATAGATGAAGCCAGATTTAAGAAGTTTTTCAACTTCTTTCTTTATAGCTGCCATTTTCTTGGGATGAACCGGGCGGAGTTTCTGTCGAAACGGTTTTGCATCAGGGTAAGTATTGATTTCGTGTATGACTATTGAAGGGTCAATCCCTGGCATTTCCTCATAGCTCCATGCGAAGACATCATAGAATTCCTTGAACAAAGCGGTGTAAGAAACCACTTCATCGGGCGTGCAATTAGCACCAAGATTAATGTTTTCCACGACACCTTATTTGACTGAAATGTCAATTGTGATTGTAGTAGAGATGTTACCCATGTTCCCCTCAGAGAGAGTATCTTGTGTGAGGATAGGGGATTGTGGAGCATCGATAACATCGGGGGGGAAGACAGATCGTATGTCTTGCACTTCTTCCAAAGGCGGAAGAAAAGAGGATCGATGGTGGTTATCATCCCAGGGTAAATCGTTAATGCTAAGCATTTCCATAATAGATTCGTCCGAAGGAAAAATGTGGGAGATGTAATCGACGAAAGATGATAGGGAATCCAACCACGAGGGAACTGAGTAAGCGTCAGGTGCCAATGAGTGTGAATTGTTGGGAGAGGGAGAGGTAGATTGGATAGCTACGTATGCGGCCTCGGCTGGGCTGAGTGGCATGGTGTCACTGAGCACATCGAATTCCAAAGGACTAGGTACAATCCAAGGGTCTGATGATTCCAATGATTGATAAGGCATAGTCGAGATCATGTTGACTGCAGCAATGTGGTGTACAGTAAGTGGAAGTGGTGTAGGGAAATTACCCATAAGGCTAGAATCTTTCAATAAGCCAACACCAACGCTTTCATACGTAACTGGGTGGTCTCCCAAAAAAGGAATGTTGTTGGTGGCAGGGATGCGAGCGTCAGATGTACAAAAGTCAAGTTGATCGACGGTGACAATTTTTCCTTGATGGGGGAACTGTACACATCAAAACACTGACGAGGCGACGACAGTCATGGCGTAAAACCAACTTCTTCCAAGTAAGAGGTTGTAATCGATGGGAGCATCGACCACCTTGACATCAATGGTAACAGTTTTTCCGCCCAATTGAACAGCGAGGGATTGCAGTAATCCGTGAGGATGGAAACCTTGTCCATCGAAAGCGTGTAACATCGTAGGGGATTTGTTAAGGGCATGTGATATTAAGCCTTTCCAACAGGCTAGAGACATGACACAGGTAGAGGCTCCCTCATCCAGGATAGTTCGGTGGATTTGTTGATTGTGGACAACAATATCGATTTGGAAAGCTAGCTGGTGGGAGAGTCGCGGTTGATGATCATCCAGATTAAACGTGATGTAGTTTGATGACTCAGGATCGAAAGCACCAATGGAAGCTAAGAGCGTCCTACGTTGGTTAGGACAGTGTTGTAAAACTTCCAATGCGGACATGGCACACGGGGCTTGGGCCAAATCTTCTACAATATTGTAATTTTGGGCAGCCCATGAATTAGGATTGAAAGTGGATTTCTGGATGGTGCTCTTAGGAGGGCGTAAGATGGAGTCAAAAGAAGGTTTCTCAATCTGAAGTGGCCCAGATGGAGGGCTAACAGATGGAGGATTAACAACAAATGGTGAAGGATATGGCGAAGAACCATCAGCAGTCTTCAACTTGTCGGGTTTAACTGGCATGTCATATGTCACAGAACGAGTGGTTAGATTAACCTCGTTAAACATGTAAATGTGGGCGCTTGTCGAGGCGTCATCAGGGGGTTGGTTGGAACTGCCCCTCGGCGTGGGGGTTTGTGCAACCAAAGATTGTTGTTGCGGAAAAGGCTGAGTAAGCACAGCAGGTTGTGAATTTCCCTTGAAAATTTTAGCCACTTCATCGCGGTGTGGACAGTCTCAAGTGTAGTGATCGTCACCACAAATGAGACATGGGAATTTTGGTTTTCGTTGTGGTTGTTTTTCGGTAGCAGGGGTTTGCATTTGGGTTTTGGGTTGTTCGTTGTTATTGTTCTTCTTTGTTTTGTTTCTTACTTTATTCTTGCCCCCCAGTTGTTGTGAAGGGGTTGATTGGACCGCATTCACATCAGAGACCTGAGTTTGGGTGGGGGTAGAAGAGGGTGCAGTCGAACTAGGAGCAGCCGTCGAAGCGGGCCGCTGAGTTGTTCCAGTGAACTGGGTGGTATATTGGGTTTTGACGGAGCCAATAACTCCATCCGCATGCGAAGCAGTCGATGTTTTGGATGGATCGTTAGTGGCACGGGTAGCGTTCAGTATCAACTCATACAGAGTACCAGATTGTGAATAGACTAGGTCTAAGTACTGAGCTTGGGCGATGGCTTCTTCCTCGGTGACCACACCGCCCATGGCAACATCACGAGCGATCTGGGGTAATAATGATTTCGTGAACCATTCCGCTAATAATTGGTCAGGGATGACCTCTTTGATTAGCCTTCGTCGTCGTCTCCATTCATGGATATGATCGGAGATGTGTATGGAAGTTGTCTGACGAAGGGAGGTTAATAGTTCAGTACCCTTCTCTTATCGAATGGTCAGTTGGAAGTGTGTGAGGAAGGACATGGCGAGGGAGTTGAAATCATGGAAAGATGCGCGTGGTAATTCAATATACCATTTTGTTGCGGAACCCATAAGTGTTCGTTGGAAAAGACGCAAACGAATAGAGTCGTCCATGAGGGAGTTGGATAAACACCACAAATGGAAAGTCATCACGTGGTTGTTTGGGTCTTCTCCGGATTTTCCGTCGAATTTTGGGATATCAGAAGGAAGTTTTGCTGGGATAGCTGGCCAAACCAGAGAATGATAAATGGGATCATTCGTTAATCGAGACAAGTCTGGAAGATCCAGGGTAGCCAGAAAAGGTAGTTGTCAGTTAACCTATGGGTAATGTTGGTGTGGCAGGGGTACACCAGTGGGGCCCATTACCGGGTTATGTGGATAATTATAACTAGTGGGCCCTCTCATATGAGGTTGGTTTTGACCAAGGTACGCAGGATTTGAAGTGTTTTGAGAAGCATGTGTGAGCGAAGGATAACCGAATGGGTTTTGAGGGTTATAGGGTGGGTTTGGCATTTGTCCATAAGGGGGTTTTTGCGGAGTCTGAACATTTTGTCCCATGGAGGCATGCGGATTTCCTTGAAAATGGATGCTCCACGGATTGGGTGCGACGGACACATTTTTTCCTTGTGGTTGATGGTGGACTCCGACTTGAGGTTGCCCCCCAGCATGAGGGTTCCCCCCGAATGGAATTTTTCCTCCGGTGGGAGGATGCCCCCCAGCATTAGGATTCCCTCCGAATGGAATTTGTCCTCTGGAGGGAGGATGCCCCCCAGTTTGAGGTAGAGTTCCTGGGATCTGAAAGCTAGATGCCAATGATTGACCAATGTTGTCGATCGGGTTAGGACCACCAAGGTCAGTCCCTCCGGGTTGTTGGATAGGTATGGAACTTCTCGGTACAATTTGAGTAGTGGTTTGGGCAGTGGTGGTAGCGGATGCGTTCAGTGCCCTAAATCCAAAAGGGAGATTAGGTCTTGGTGTTACAGGTGTGCCAATCGGGGCTTGATTAACTACCGCATTACCGGCAGGGATAGTCAAAATGTGTGGGGCCATTGTCGAATGGGCCGTGTGGAGGGGAATAGTAGGCCTTGGGCCAACGAACGGTATGTTTGGACCAATGGTTGGTGTGGATGTAAAAGTGGTAGTACCGGTGAAGTGATTTGGGGGTACAGTGTAGGAAAAATATGCGTCGGCACCTTCTCCTCTTCCATAAATATCTCGTACCAAGCGTGGTGGACTCCGAACAACATCCGTAGTCCAAAAGGGGTTATTGGCTAAAGGGTTCTGAGGAGACCTAGCTAGAATATCCGGATTGACAACAAATTCTCTGTCAGAGTTTAAGTGGAGGATTTGTCGTTCATATCCCTTCGGAATACGGTATGCTTCCGGAGATTCGGAGACAATTCAAAAATTCTCCAAAGGGATGGGAACTTCTTCCTGGGAAATTGTAGTGTTTTGAACCTCGCTCTATTGAGGAGATTCCTCTGTAGAATGAGGGGGTAAATGGGTGTTTCCTTCCATATTTTCTGGAGGAAGTCCCTATAGCCTCCACGAATGGAGTGGAGGGTCGATGTTGGTGGAAAAGAGTCGGCGAAAGAAATCTATGGCCAACTAGCTAAAAGAAACAACACACTCTAAAAAATATAAGAATCACAACCAAGAAAACAGGGCCTTCTTTTGATGACCGCACTAGTTGGTGATGAAATCTAATGTCGCGTGATCAAGTCCAGAAGGGGTGGGGGTAGGGTGGAACAGTTACAATGGCGACCTGCTTAACAGACTTACGCCTTGGTGAAAACTTCCATGCAGTAATTGTGGATTTATCGTCCAAGGAGCCCGAGTGAGTTTGACCAATGTCTGTTCCAGGTACAGTGAGACTTCCCGTCACCGTCACCTTGTGTAAGACCCTAAATATTATGGCCACTAAGGTTACCAATTCGCAGTTAGCCCCTGGACGGGAACAGTCGACAGTCCGATCGGAACGTACAGGCAGGGTATCAATCCCGAAATCAACTAGAAGGATTCCACGCAGTAATTGTGGATTTACCTCAAAGTGACCCCCATAATATGATCCAACCACCACAATCAGTTAAACCACGAAGGGTTAGTCCCCGTAGCTTACCCGAATGTGACCTCGTGCGTAACCCCTGTGTGAGAAGGGGATCCCAGGCAGACTTATACGATGAATGGATTTGACTCTCCCTAACTCAGGATGCTACTATTTGTTTCGGAAACTTTGGAGAGTTATTCTCACAGCCTAATCCAAAGTACTACACCTATTCTACTGTTGGTGGAGGATCCTAGCAAAGAAAAAATTTCTAGATAATTTTTAATTAGCGTTGATTTTTATGGTTGTTCTTTACGCAAAGGGGTGCATGGAAGTGAAACAAATGGAATTATGACTCAGACCCAAAGAATGCATCGAATATGATAAGCAGTCTTTTCCTTTCGATGAACGTCTGTCTAAGGGAGAGAGAGAGTTCTTTTCACTAATAAGCACAACTACGGAGTGTCCCCAAACAATTCTTTTTCTCAATCAAATCCTGATGTAATGTAAAAACTTTTAAAATGTCTTCTAATATGCACAATCAATCATGGAGATGCTTTTTCATTTTTCGTATCTGAGTTAAATATCAATTCAACACAATGCTTGTCTTGCTAATTGTCTTTGTATGAATGAAAATCAAACTAGCACAAGCGAAAGTCATACAAACAATGCACCCTCTCGTTGTAATCAAAACGAAAAAGCGAAAGAAAAGAAACAATCAAAGAGAAAACAAAAATTCACACCCAAAAATCAAAAGTTGAAGAACAATGACCTTGACTCAAATCAAGATAAAGAGGTCTGTAGGCCTTTGATGACCTTCACCAAGGTTTTTACTCAGCTGATGAGGAGAAAAGAACAATGCATGGGTTTCAAACTTCACTCAACAGGAAAAACTCAATGAAAATGGTGAAGAAGGCTACAAGATCCAATTAACAAGGTGTTTATTCTTCAAAAAGGCAGATGTCAAGGCTGAAAAGGAAGAAAAATTGACTCACTAGATGACTCAGAAGAAGAGACACAGAGGCAAACCCTGAGAAAGGCAGTTCTGGAGGGTTATTGGGCCAAAAAGAGGCTGGCGCTCTATTTCCAAGGGAAAGGAGTGCTATAGCGCTCTGTGCAGAGCTATTAGGAGTGTTGGCGCTCTATTAACACTAGGACAGGGGTGCCAGGGTCTGAAAGTCCAAAAATTTTCAGAAAATTCCACAAATTGGGATTCAAACTTGACAAGTATGTTGAGTGTGATAAGGTAGGGAGACAATCAGCTCATGAAACCAATCAAAAGAGTAGTGAACCAGGTCTGAAACAATCAAGGGATAGAACTAGGTCAATGAGGAGGAACCGAAACAAGAGGTTTCGATTTGAGGCTATCTCCCCAGTGGAGTCGCCAGTTTTTGTTGTAGGAAAATCTCCCTACGGATAGGTAGATCACCTTTAGAGCTTGACCTTAACCCTAGATAGAAAAATGCTTAACGTGGACACTGACTTCCTTTCAAATCTATCTAAACTAATACATGAGAAGGAAGGATAACAAAAGTACCTCTTAATCGACGTTTGTCCCTGCACGCTCCGAGTTGTGCTCCAATCCTTTGCTCCTCGCTGAGTTCTGCGGGCAAACAAGATACGACTACTTCCTACTCTATTGATATTAGCTTGAAAACAGATCTATCAATTAATGATAAGTTCATGTAACATCAGACACAAACTAGAAAGAAACATGCCAAGCATGTCATATTGATGAGAATAACAAAAGTAGTACTTACAATCGTAGATGTGAATGCGACAGCTTCGTCAAGTCCCCTTCGTCTAACCCTTGCTCGAAAGATCCACAACCTGGCTGACTGCAGCTTCACTGATCACTTCTCCTTGGCTGATTGTGTGTTTTCTATGAGATCATAGGTTTCATGCTAGCAATTCTTCCCCCTTTCCACCATCATAGAGCTTGTTTATATAGGTTGAGAGGAGCTTAACCTCTTGAGTTATGTTTAGAACAAGTTGGGAACCTCCTCCTTAGATCAGGGATCTGTTGATGAAACCAAGAATTCAAGTACAACTGCCTCCTAATCTCGAAGATCTTTTCCTTATTCTCCTCACTGGGCTAACAACTGACCCAGATTAGGGAGTGCTCTTTCAAAGGGGCATCAGAGTGCTAGAACGCTCTGTGAGAAGCTTAAGGGGAGCACCAACGCTCCTAACGTTGTTTCAGGGGAGCGTTCACCCTCAAAGCTCTTGATTGGAAGCCCTTTTCAGGTGTTAAGAGTTGTTTGACTCCAGTGAACCAGTTCTCCTTCTTCAAACCAAGTACATAAGATGTTTTAAGGGCCTCCTTAGTGTCGTCATCATGGCAGTATGATTCAACAACATTTGCGACACTTGTAACCAACTTGCGACGCTTGCGAAAGTTGTAAGGAAGTTGCGACACTTACGGAAATTGAGAGGAATATGCGACACTTATCCAGTTGAGTGGTTTTGATGTGTAACAACACTCTTCAACCAAAAAAGAAAATGAAAGAGATTTTTTTATTTATTTAAATGCTGATAAAGCAAAAAGGAAAAATACCAACAAGTAAAAAAACCAAGAAAAACAATGCTAGCCTAAATCGTAGATTGCAAAGAATCACTTCAAGAAATCAAACACTAGCAACTTAAAAAAAGGACTCTCACACTTGTCTAAAAACCCTAAAAAATTCCCTTTTTTTTATGACAACTTTTAAATGAGAAAAAACTAAGGGTAAAATTATTCCTAAGCTACTGACTGCTAAGACAGAGATTCAAAAACCTGAGAGGTATAATTCTTATCAAGGGAAAGGATGCTTGCCTTACCCTCAACAAAAACTATACTGCACAAGCATGCTACTGGTAATCCAACAACAAGCATGTGAACGCGAGATGTATAGAGCCAGAGGGCGTGTACACGCGAACTGACCTTGTATAGGCCGCGTGCATTTCTAAACTCTGAGAAAAAACAAAAATAGACAATCCAAACCAAGAAGAGACCACTGATATTGATAACCAGGATCCCTTGAAGGCTTGGATACTCTTTTTAACAGAAAAATCAAACAATGTAAGGAAAAAATTTGTAAAACAAACCAATATGAGACAAGATTGCAAACAACCAGGACTTAGAAAGAATTCCAGAAAACCCCTGAGAATGTCTGATTCTGACAGGGAAGAGGATGACTGCCTCCAAAATTTTCTGGACGCTACATTCTACTGCTACTTCTTCAGCTAGCATTCACATGCCGGTTGTAAGAGAGTAGGGCACGGGTACACGCGTGCAGACCTTATGTAGGCTGTGTGTACCTCTGTGGGTCTTGAAAAACACATTCAAGAAAATAACAGAGACAACTGGTATAGGAAACTAGACTCTCTGCTAGCTCAGACTTTACAGAAACTAAAAAAATAGGCAAGAAAACTAGTCTTTTAAAACTACCCAAAAACAAAAAAAAATTCCTAGGAACCCTAGAGACTTCCCCAGTATGGTCGCCAATTCTGTTGTGAGGGAAATCCCCTTACAGACTAGCAAATAGGGTTATCTTATGCATGTAGATATGACCAAAAGAAATATACTTTCTACCTTCGTCCCCATACTTAAACCCCATTCCTTTTCAACAAATACATGGTTTAAAACAACATACCTTGTTCTAGATGTTCTATGTCGATCCTTCCTCCTGCTTGATCACTTGTGAGCAGTCCTCCTTTCAAAGTTGACCTGTATGCAAAACAAACAACAAACTACACATGCATTTTACCTATAGACTAATTGGTTAGAGATTCAAACATATATTTATTGTACTATGAAGAACTCATAAAGTGGTACGGGAAAAGCATTTCTTTATTACTTTAAATGAATCAACTTACAAATGTTGAGACCGACCACTACTCCACGAATCCTGATCCTAGGCTCCTCTTCAACTGTCCTCCAACTTCTTTGCTTTGTATCTCTTCTGGCACAAGGATGGCTAAAGGGTCGGGACAACGAGAATATGTAATTGGGTAGAGTTTCTTTGCTATATTTTTCCTCTTTCCAAATGGGACCCCTACCCCTCCTTTTATAGGCTAGAAGGAGCTAGGTATTTGGATGAACCCTCAGCCATGCATGGCCAGGAGTTTCAGTTAATTCGCCCAAATTTGTGTGTTCTGTCGGCAACTTTCCTTTTTTTGTGCTTTTGTTGGTCCATGTGGGTTGTTTTAGGTCAGCTAGCGTGTACACACGTGCAGTAATGGAGTAGGGTGCGTGGGCCCTTATAAAAGAGGTTTTTTACAGATTTGTTCAACAATGCTTTGGAAAAGAAGGGATCTGAGATGGCTTGATTCCAAGTAAGCATGTATGGTGCAATTTAGGGTTATAACAATTAGGTTTTCCTATTGGGATAGTTCTCATTGGATGTGGGGTGTTTCCAGGTGAAGACAAATCCAGACCATGTATGTGGGTGAGGTGGTAAGGGATGTCTGAGTAAAGGGTGCATTGATGATAGGGGAATGCATGGCTTACCTGTGGGTTCCTCTGAACAGGGTGAGTTGCACATTTTCATGGATGAAAATGTTTTCAAGCCCATTCATGCCTTTAATCTTTTATTTTATTGTTTTTTCTTTCAAGAGACTAGTTAGGGGACACTACCCTGGCGTGGTGACCAGTGGTGACAATGTTACCCACAAGCATTTTAGGGAGACGGGAAGGTTGGATTGTGATGAGACCCCCTTTCTCTTGGCTATGCCACCAAGAGCCACTACCCTAGCGTGGTGACCAATTGAATGGTAGTGTCATACCGCTACATGCCCATGGACCTAATAGGTTGGCTTGTAATCAGGGATGATTTTAGGGGCTAAATTTTGCTCATGGGATAATTTTCCATGTTTTTTCCCAAAAAAAGAATCATTATTCTAAAAATGATTCGCCCAAATTATATAGGATAAAATTATTTTACCTTAAAAATCACCAAAAATGTATACAAACTATATAAAATACTTAGAAATTTGAATATTTTTACAAAACAATCGCCAAACATTTATAGTTGGCATATGAAGGATTACTAACATTCGCCAAGGTTTCTACATTTTAAAATAAATTTCCATCCTTAAAATCATCCATGCTTGTAATGAGACCCCCTATCCTCCAACTAGGTCTTGATTTTATTATTTATGGGTCCCTTTGTGTCTTGTTGAGAATCCTTTTATTGCTTTCTCGAGGATCCCTGGGCGAAGAATTTGAAGGTTTTGTTCTTTTGGATTTTATATTTTTCCAGCTAATTTTACCCTCTGGGCCTTTATCCCCTTATTCCCATAAGGTAAGGTACAACCCTTTGCTAGCTTGTCAAACCCAATGCACAAACCAATTTATGGGATGGATGAGAGGGAAAAAGATTAAACGTGGTAAATATGGTGGGAACAGACGATGACCTTTCATGAACGCACCCAGTGGAAAATCAAACCCTATGGGAACCAACTTACTAGGGCATCATTTCATTCCCCCCAAGTGTGGACAAGTGCAAAGGCATAAGGTCCAAGCACACATTAAAAGTAAAAAGAATTAAATGCACATATTCAAATGTTTTGAGAATAAGAGTGACACATACCATGATACCTGGACTCATTGCCTCATGGAGCAAGACCCACTGCTATTGAAGGAATAGGCCTATGGGATGGATGTTTTTGCCGATGACAAAGGTGGAGGCATTGAAGAATAAATATGGTCCCTCTAGGGCCAGGCTCAAGTCAATATGGTTCTTGGTACTCCATGTCTAAGACCTATGGGCCTCGAGACATAATCTCCTTAGTTATCCCTAGGCTAGGGGATAACATTTGACTCCAACTCGGGGACATGTGCTCATCGTAGAGTGCATGAGAACCTTATCATATCTAGCATGACCTATGACCTACTTGATCTCCACCAAATATTATTAGTAATCATTTGGGGTAGTGATATCACCCCTGGCTCATATATGGTACAAAAAATTAAGGCAATCATATATAGAAATGGAAATACAACTACTCTAGCATGAAATGCAGATGGTATATACAATGAATGCAAATTCATACCTACTTAACTCTACTTACTTGTTGGTCGAATGCTAGGTGTAGTCAAATAACCAGTGAAACCACCCTATCAATGTCTCACAATATCTGCCTCTATGCTTAATCATAAACCAAAACAGTGATAAGTTAAGCACAAAAATGACATGAGTTAGAGAATGTATTGTATCATCGGAAATCATAAAGTCTAGCTCATGGAGGTAGGAGGGAGGGACAAAATCATTCCAAGTCATACTCTCAGGAGAGTGCTCAATCTATCTCATAAAGGAATCGTGAAAAGTCAAAGGTTCAATAGAGTGACTCAAAGAGTCTGAAGGTTGGCTACCTTGGAAGTCTTCACAATCTAAGGTCTAGGAAGGAAATAGAAAAAACCTAGAGGGTGACTGATAAGTTCTTAAGGGAAGGATGAAACACTGATATGACATACTTCTTCTTGAGGTATTCAACCTATCTTTGAATTATAGGGTTTGCCTCAGAGGAAACTTAATACAAAGGATATACTTCCAAACTACACCTTTAATGACACAACAAGATAAGATAGTTGAAGGGGTCTAGAAAACATTATCACAAGGATCTTTATTTGGGAAAATGATGTCCTTACCTCCATCAAGATCTGAGCACAATGGTGGTTGATAATCTTCTTCATGGAATAAATCCAAGTGCTTCGAATAATAATCATTGAAATATTCAAGGTTTGACAAAAAATCACTAGGAGAATGTAGCACTAGGTCATCCTTGGGTGTCTCAAAAAGGTTTCTAATCATACCATCACCTTGTTTCCAATCATCAAATTTAGTAATGTCATATGATAGTTGTGAAGGAAACTTTTGGAAATGATCCTCAATGTTGTAAATGGGATCCCCATCACATCCAATCACATCCCATTTGCGCTTCCCGACATGTATGAATTCATCAATATTATCAACAAAGTCATCATTTTCATCATAACATGAAGGGGTTAAAACATCCAACAATTATTCACTCTCCACATCATAAGATAAATAATCATTAAAAATTTGGAAAGGGAAATAACTCACCTTTCTTACTTCTTCCTGTGCAGGATATTCAATTATTTGGATAACTTCATCAAATGGAAGATCTGTCTCTACATATTCAACTTTGAGATATAGAGGATCTAGCTTGTCCAAGGGTTCCATCTCTTCTTCACTCTCTGAATGATAGAACAACGTATCATCAAAAAACTAGAAAGGAAAATGACTCACCTTATTCTCTTTGTCTTGTGCAGGGGAGATAGGATCATGGAGAGCTTCATCAAATTGAGGAGTGGTTACCAATTCTTCACCCTCATAATTCATTTCTTTACTTATATCTTCACTGTATTATATCGAATCATGGGATAAATCCTACTCCTCTTCAAGGGGTTGACGATTTTCTTCATAAGTATATTCTTGTATATCATAAGGTTCTTGTAATTGAACATGATATACATCCCTGAGGTATTCTACAATATCAATGATGAATCCTTCATTATTTAAGGTTGTTTTAATATTTTGAAGGGAATCTTCATATGTCTGGCATCGTGGTTTGACAAAGTCAATAAACCTACTGATGAGGTGTACGAAAGATGATATACCCCTATCTTTGCAACAACCCTTAAACCAATCTGGCAAAAAGGATGGTAGAGAAAGTATGAATAATTTTACTAGAACATCCTCCCCTCTCAATTCTATATCGCTTATATACTTCAAGAATTCTACAATGTGAGTAATTGGGAGGCCTCCTTCAAATATTGGAGGGTTGCTTGACCATTTTGTATCAAAATAACTCGAGTATCCTTCAAAACTTTTGAAATCAATAGTCATATACACTTGTTCCTAGGACACCATGATCCCATAACTTGGAAATATTGCAGAATTTAGAGTAAGGTGGCACCTAGGAAAAGGTTAGTGGAGTTTCCAAATAATTTAGAGTAAGAAGGCACCTAGGAAAAGGTTAGTGGAGTTTCCAAATAATTTAGAGTAAGGTGGCACCTAGGATGAGGGGATAACCCTCAGTGGAGTCGCCAAGTAAGCTTTGTAATATAAAGGATTTTGAGGAAAGGCTTACTGAGAAGTTTCTTCTTTAGGGAGAATTGACTCAGTGTTCCCCAACAACAACACCAAAATATTATCGCACAATTTTTACTTTGATAAAAGGAAAGGTTAATGGTAGGAAAAATTGGCATAACGAAGGTTGTCAGTACTTCATAAACCACAGACTTTGTCAATAAAATAAATGGCTGATATAATGATGAAGCAAACGGAAATTTGTAACAACGGTATTTATAAGACAATAGCTTCACAATAAGTTCCTTAAAATGGCTTCAAAATGACCAAGAATAATCACTTATTAACATCAAAATACTAGCATTTGTCAGAAGCAAGGCATTGCATTAATCAATGTTTTCGATTGCTTTTAGTGTTGCAAAATATGGTTGTAGATTACTTTAGTAACAACAACAACAAAGTTAGTAAATTAGGCTATTCTAATGTTAGGAGTGGTTAGTAGAAGGCTTAAGGTGTAGGTTTTGATAGTTGTTTATGTCAATCACTCAATGACAAGTCTTAGATTAATGCCTTTAGGGTCAAATGGAGTCTTTTAGGTGGCATAAAATCTTGAAGGAAAACATGATAGTAGGAGAACTAAATACAAGGGAGGTCAATAGTTGAGGTGTCAGTAATCCAAGGCTTCAACTACTAATCGCTAGGGGGAAAATAACTACTAGGGTGTAGGTAACCCTAAACCCTAGTATTTTTCCTCCTTACTTAGCTCAAAGATGAAGCATATGATGGCTTGTATGAAGAAAAAGTGATAGGGTGTTGCAATGGAAAGGACCTTAGCAAAAGCTTCAAGAAAATTGGCTTCTTAGCAAAATCTAGTAGGTGAAAGCTCTTAAGGCAAGGACAATAACATGTTCTTAGCCTCCTAGGGTTTTAAGCTAGAAATATCATAATATTAATTTAAATGAATGATAAACATAACTATAACCAGTCAATGAAGAATAATTGCAGAAATCTCACTTACATTCATCAAGAATCATCAAGCCAATACCATAGTTGAACACTTCCACCAAGAAAATTGCCAAAATAATCCAAAATAAGCCTCCTTCAACAAGTGTGCACTAAATTTTAGTCATGTAACCCCATATAAGGCACAAATTTCAGACCTTACCAATATGTGAGTGAAATATGATGAAAAATACAAGGGAAAAAACCCTTATTTATATAGTTTCAATGACCAGAATTAGGTCAAAAAGGCTGACATGGCCAACTTACATGTAATATCCAGTTTTTACATTAAATGACATAATAAAACCATAAATCAACCACAAAATGTGACTTCATGCGCTTTTAGGATGACATTAGGCCTTCTTAGGGCAATGTTAGCCTCTAGGAGAAAAACGTTAGGCGTCTTAAGGCCGATGGATCAAACCACACATGCCACTTGCACACAACTGCCTCCAAAGTGTAAAAAACGTTGGGTGACGTCATGAGTATTTCAAGGTCTACATCATAGTGAGAAGGGAAATACCCCCCAGGGTCCATGCCTATCAGGTTGTCTTTGGTGGAATGTCCTCCTCTCTCTCTGGTGCTAACCTCTGATCTGTCTCTGCCCCCGGCTGGGGTCTCACCATCCATCTGGTGGGATTTTATCCCTATGGAGGTCTGAACTAATCACCTCCCCATATGTACCTATCTGTCGGGTGTGACCCTGCAACAACAAAAAGTACGCCCTCCATGGGCTCATAACTCACATGGGTCATAGAAATGTCAATCACATCTAATAATAAAGTTATTTAAACATGTGCATGGAACCCTCTTTCCCAGACAAGTGATCAAAGACGTTATGTTATTCTACAAGCCAGGTTTGGAGGGGATGTTAGGATATCCTATTGGAATAGTTCTCATTGGATGTGGGATGTTTCCAAGTGAAGAAAAATCTAGGCCATGTAAGTGGGTGAGGTGGTAAGGTATGTCTGAGCAATGGGTGCAGTGATGATAACAGAATGTATGGATTACCTGTGGGTGCCTCTGAAGAGGGTGAGTTGCACCTTGTCATGGATGAAAATGTTTCCAAGCCCATTCATGCCTTTTATCTTTTATTTTATTTTTCTTTCAAGAGACCAGTTAGGGGACACTTACCTAGCATGGTGACCAGTGGTGACAATGTTACCCACAAGCATTTCATGGAGATTAGAATGTTGGCTCGTGATGAAACCCCCTTTCTCTTGCCTATTCCACCAAGAGCTACCACCCTAGCATGGTGACCAGAAGAATGGCAGTTTCATACTGCTACATGCCCATGGACCTAATAGGTTCACTCATAATGAGACCCCATATCCTCCAACTAGGTCTTGATTTTATTATTTTATGGGTCCCTTTGTTTCTTGCTGACAATCCTTTTATTGCTTTCTCAAGGATCCCTGGGTGAAGCATATGAAGGTTTTTTTCTTTTGGATTTTATATTTTTCCAGCTACTTTTACCCTCTTGGCCTTTAACCCCTTCTTCCCACAAGGTAAGGTACAAACCTTTGCTAGCTTGGCAAACCCAAAGCCCGAACCAATTTATAGGATGGATGAGAGGGAAAAATATGAAAAGTGGTAAGTATGGTGGGAATGTATGATGACCTTTAATGAACCCACCTGGTGGCAACTCAAACCCTATGGGAACCAACTTACTAGGGCATTTTTTCATTCCCCCCAGGTGTGGACAAGTGGAAAGGCATAAGGTCCAAGAAGATGTTAGAAGTAAAAAGAATTAAATGAACATATTCAAATGTTTTGAGAATCAGAGTGACACATACCATGATACCTGGACTTATTACCTCATGGAGAAAGACCCATTGCTCCTGAAGGACTAGGCCGATGGGATGGATGTTGTTGCTGCTAACAAATTTGGAGGCGTTGAACAAGAAAGATGGGCCCTCCAGAGCTAGGCTCAAGTCAATATGGCTCTCAGTACTCCATGTCTAGGACATGTGGGCCTCAAGACATAATCTCCTTAGTTATCCCTGGGCTAGGGGATAACAATGTTGATTGATCAGTTGTCCTTTGCGCATGCTAGTCCTAGTGCATCGGTTGGAATTTCAGTCCCTGTGATCAACAATTCTCAATAGGAAATTGAGGATGTTCGTGTTAGAATGTATTCCTCTCTGATGGGAAACTTTGATTTCATGGCACTAATTCACTATATTCATTCCATTTCTAGTGATTCTTCATTGTTGATGAGGTATGTTCCTTTCCATACTTCATATTTCAATGACCCTTGGACCCTACCTTCCCCGATTATGTCGTACAAAGGTCAGTCGCACATTGGGATGGAAATGCCACTGTCAACAACAGATATTGCGTATCAGTCTATTCTTGATACTACGTTTGACCTGGATCCTACCTCCTCATAGATGTACGAGGTGGATATTGTTCTAGAGATTTTATGGGCCACTCAATCATCTTGGTCACATGATTGCCTTGATGATACTTTTCCTTCAGATGAAGCCATCTTAGAAGCCATGTATGGTCCTAATAGGCCATGGGACTATATGCATCATCGATCCTATTTCCTCCCATAGATTGTTAGGATAAAAAAGGATGACTTTAGATCTACCTTGAGTGAGATGGTTGGTCACACCATGGTTCCATTATATACACATGGTATTTACATCGAAGGAAACATGGTGAATATTTCTCCTACCTTCACGATCGAAATCTCTCGTATTCCTGGAAAAATTGAGAATGTATATATCAGTGTGGATTGTTAACTTGAAGAAATTCAGATCTACATCAGTCTCTTCAAATAATTTTGTGATGTTTTCTCTTGGTCATATGAAGAGATGTCAAGGATCGACTCCAAAACTGTCGAACATGAGATTAAAACCTATCTGGATGATAAACCTATTCGAAAACATCTTAGAGTTGTTAATCCTAGGAAGGCCCCTGCTATTAAGGAAGAGGTAGAGAAGCTACTAAATGTTGGTTTCATCTACCTAGTTCCCTTGACTGAATGGGTGTCCAATCTTGTTTCTGTAAATAAAAAGTAAGGAACCATCTGCGTATGTATGCATTTTCAAGACCTGAATAAGGCTTGTCCTAAAGATAACTTCCCTATTCCTTTCATTGACCAGATTCATGATGAGTGCGCGGGAAGCAAATTCTTTTCTTTTATGGGTGGATTTTCAGGGTATAATCAAATGCAAATCAAACCCGAGGATCAACATAAGATGGAGTTTATTTTTCCTTGGGGTAAGTTTGCATACCAAAAAATGCCTTTCGGCCTTAAAAATGTCGGAGGAACCTTCTAACGTGCCATGACCTTTTCTTTTCAAAATATTAAGCATATTTTCAAAGCTTACCTAGATGATCTCGCTACTCACTCTCACAGAGAGTAGATCACTCCGCTCACCTTCAATTAGTATTTGATAGATTTCATTACTATCACATTCAGTTGAACCCTCACACGTGTATCTTCTGCATTAGGTCTGGCCATATTTTAGGATTCTTAGTGTCTAAGCATGGAATCATTGTAGATTCTATGAAGGTTGAGGCAATACTTTGATTGCCTCCACTAGACAACATTAGTCAACTTCAAGGTTTACAGGAGAAGGCTAATTTCCTACGTCGATTCATAGTTAACTATGCCAATTTAACTAAGGGTTTCATGCGTATTTTGAATAAGAACACTCTGTTTATATGGGATGAGAAATCCCATGAATCCTTCGATTCTCTTAAGAAAGCTTCGGTATTGAGACCTCTATTAAAGCCTCCATACTATAGTAGAGATTATTTGATTTATATCGTCGTGTCTGAAGGGACTATTGCTATGGTTCTGGTTTAGGAGGAAAATGAGCTCCATGAGAACATTGTCTACTATCTCAGTTGAAACCTAGTCGATCTTGAACTTAAATACTCTCATGTAGAGAAACTAGCCTTGGTCATCGTACATGCGGTTCAAATATTATGACATTTAATATTACTTTGAAAAAATACCATAGTTGTGGATATTAATCCATTTCAATATGTGTTCACCAAGTGTATCATAGGGGGGAAACACAATAAGTGGATTTTTATTTTGAAATAATTTGATCTCGATTTTTCTTCGGTGAAGTCTAAGAAATTGCTAGTTTTTACTGAGTTGATATCAAACTTCCCTTGACTAGATGAGGACATTTTTCATGACGATTGATTCACAGATGAAGATATCTTGCTTATCTTATCTTCAGACCCTTGGTATGGATACATTTTGATCTATCTTCAAACCTTGAATCTACCCCAACATTTTTTGAGAGACGATCAATGACGTATACATCATCAGGCTAAAAACTACCTTATTATTGACGACACTTTGTATCATAGAGGGGTAGATAATATTTTACGTAGTTTCTTGAATCACGGGGAATTTGAGTCTATTCTCAATGATTGTCACAGTGGGGCTTGTGGTGGTCATTTACTCAAGATTGCGATAGCCTAAAAAATATTGTGAGCCAGTTATTTTTGGCCACCAGTTTTTAAATATTGTGTTGAAGTAGTCAAGGAGTGTCACCCTTTCCATGTGTTCTCTCAAAAAATGCGCTTTCACCTAGCCCCTCTTCACCTAGTCATCACTTCACTAACTGGGGGGTAGATTTTATGTACTGTAACCCAACCTTGGTTGGGGGGTACCAACATATTATTGTGGCCATGGATTACTTTACTAAATGGGTTGAGGCCATGCCTACCTTTAAATCAGATGATAAGACTACAACATTCTTCGTTTTCAACCAGATTGTAGCCTGATTCAGAATCCCAAGAGATTTTTTCATTGATCATGGAAGTCACTTTCAGAATGAAATGATGAAATATTTAGCGTAAAAACTAGGGTTTAAGCACGGTCATTCTTCCCATTACTATCCCCAGGAAAATGGATAGGTAGAGGTGGTGAATAAATCTCTTAATACCATCTTGAAAAAAACTATCAACCAGAGTAAATCTGACTCACATATGATTCTTTACCCCGCACTTTGGGTGTACTGAACCTTGGTAAAGACTTCCACTTGCTTCTCTCTTTTTTAGTTAGTACATGGTGTGGAGTTGATTCTTCTGACTGAATGCGAAATCCCTTCCCTTAAGTTGGAAATTGAGCTCCTACCTGACACATCTGATCTTGAAGAATGCCTCGTACACCTGGAGCATCTTGATGAGTAGCGTCAGGATGCCTCTACAATTATCTAAGTGAATAAATGACATGTTAAGGTTCAATGTGATAAGTCTCTCTATCCTCGGAAGTAAGTTGAGGGTGACTTGGTTCTCCTTTGTGACCAAGCCAAAGAACCATTGTGGGCATGCAATTTCAACCCCATGTGGCACGGTCCTTATGTCATGCATCATTTCTTAGAGAAAATATTTTTGAATTGGAATATTATGAAGGGAATATGTTAGATGAGCCCATAAATGAGATCTACCTTAAAAGGTATTACGCTGGAGCCCTCAATATTAGGCGTGAACTTTTGTATACTAGTGTATCTTAGTGTATATACATATTCTCCTTTGTGTCATGAAATTGCTTATCAAGTTTTCCCTTGGTTCGCAGATGTTAATAGAGTCTTCATTTTACTTAGGATTTGAAAATGGTGCTAGTCATCATACATGGAACATGGCTTCCGTCGCTTGGGTCATTTACTCACCCAAGGGCCAACTGGTGTGTTCATGTGGTGTTTGTATGGAGCCATAAATGAATAATTTGGCTAAGTATAGTGTCGTTATAGAGCTATTACGCGATGGCATTTCACATGGTGTTTGTAATTTATAGGTTCACATGGAATCCAAGTTGAATGGAAGTTACCATGTGCGAGATCCTACTCTACTCTGATGATTCCTACATGTACTAATTTTGGAACGATACTTTGATTTTCTTACTTATAATCACATACCTAGAAATTCTAATCATGTATCTAATGCATATGTTAATTATATTTTAGATTGGAATTTGTCACTTAACTAAGCAAAGAAAACACATTCATACATTTAGACATTGTAACATATATAAGTAAAGCCAAAGACCAATTTTTTTTTTATATTTCATCATTTCGAGTTCAAAAAATATGGTGTCATAGTACAAAATGGGGCTCACACCCTCAAAATACATATATGGTAGGTATATAATATGACCATGGAATCTAAACATGTGGCATCAGATGCGTATCATGATAGCACACAATGATGTTTTCAAGAAACCAAAAGAGTTGCACCCATGCACTGTGTACACTCGCCACCTGTCATTGCATCGCCTCTAGTAGATCCTCCACTTGAACCATAGGAATCATGCATGTCAATCGAGAAGGGTTCCCCTGCAAATTCTTTATCAATATCTCTGTATCCACGCCCACTTTCTCATCTCCTTGGCCCCTCCATCGATGTGGTGGGAATCCATCTATCCATCGCCGACCTACATTTGCGTAACAAAGCAATTATTAACACTTGATACCATACAAAAATATTTGTGCCTTTTATTTTTATTGAAAAACACAAAAAAAATGAAATATATAATTTTTTTTATTACCAATATCATCGTAGGAGGAACCTGGTGGAAAAGGCATCTTTGGATCCTCTCTTTAGTCGATCCTATCATAAGGGTAGTCTTCAATGGCTATGAACTATCGGTGCCACTATAAAAAGACCTCATCATTGTAGGGGGTTAGCACCCTACCACCTCCTAGCTTTCTCATCATGTTGGTCCACTATGACATGGCTGGATCACGTTTTCCATGTGGAGTAATATATACTCTAGGGCTCAAACCTGGAACCCTCTCAAAGAAAAAACTAAAAAAGTATGGATGCAAATCCAAAATTTCTCATTTTCCCTTGTTTGCAATATGTCAACTGGCTCTTCATATTAGCCATCAGTGAGGTACACTAGTCATAAATAGTGGGTCTTAAACACTCCTCTTCATAAAACATGAGTGTCCTCAATTCATCGTGTAATGAGGCTGACCCAAAAATCCATTTGATTACAAGAAAAATGATATTTAAGATCAGGTTCTTGATCACCCTAATAGGGATTTGGCTCCCTACTTTATCTGTGCTTGCAACAAAGTGGGTGGCAATGTACTCTTCCATAGTCATAACACCCCCATCCCCTTGGGCCTTGAGATTCACTACCTCGCCTCAGCGAGACAATCTTGTGATGAATTATATATCATCCACTTCAATCCTCAATGGTTTCCCATCAAGGTTGAAGGACTTTGTCTCTGGATCCCAATAGTTTACTAGCAACTAGAGTAACCTCACCTGAGCTTGCATTCCCTTGAGAGCCAAAAATTTATAAATGCCACATCATTTTAAATCTTATTGGGGCCTTTCATCTCTTCCCATTGCTGCATATATCTCTTCATGCTTCCTTTCCCTCCATTCAATCACCATCCTGCAAAGGAGAAACCATTTTTTGAGTTAAAACCTTTTAAACAAATCGTTCACCGAGTCGTACGGGGGCTAACTTGGTAACAATCGTGTATAGGGATGCATATATTCATTATGGATTCATTTTTCCCACATATATGGGGTCATATTATGGATTCAATTTTCCTTATGGACTAATAGAGAAGTGGAAAGACTTGGTTTTTGGTGGTTTTTTCCATGATGTTTTGGCGGTTTGCAGTCTCGTACCGCTCATTCATACCTTCAACATGTGTATTCTCTCACTGGCATATAGGATAGGTTTTCACTCCATTTTTCATTCCTGCATCATCCTATGATCGTGATCCATACACCCTAGGTATGGACCCATTTATTAGCAACACAAAGCCTTCTCACTGCTACTAGAAGTGTCGTTCATAAGTGGTAGAGACTTACCAAACATAGGTGCCCTAGTTAGAACCTTTGTGTCATTTGGTGCCCATGAAGAAGTTATTCCATAGGACTGAGAGTTCCTTATAGTCCTTATATGACTTTGTGTTTGAACCCCATATTCTTACTCACAATAATTTTGACCATTACCTATGGGACTCCCCCCGAGTCTTGGTTAATCTCTTTTCCAAATCCCGAAAAAATGAAAATATTGTCGAGTGAAATTGTCTCTTTCACACTTGTTAAATGTATTTGAAAGGTCATCTATTTGGTGTAAGTTTAACCCTTTTCCAGACCAAGTAGACTACTTATGAAAAAGAAAAAGAAATACTATAGTCACTATTGGCTAGAAGAGTTCTCCTAGGTATTATTTTATACTTTTTCGGGCCTAGGGGAATAGATTTACAAAAAAGGAAATCTTTTGGAGTTAAGTTGCAATTGCATTCCATCATCATGTTTGCAGTATTGAGCCTATTTTTGGTTCCTTCTTTCTCATTATAAGCCTCTTACCTCAACAATTTGCATCACTAGCCAAGCAAAGCCTTCTATATATCCTTTACATCTTGACACCCTATACCCTAAGAGGAAACATCCCCCTAAGTATTATGATCAATTCTATGCTTCCTGAGTTATCTGTATGTATCATTCTCTTGTTCAAAGAAAGTATATAATCTTTTGTTGGCCATTTCTCAGAAATCTTAACTTTACATGTCGGCCATACCCTTAGTGTATCTCAGAGTCACATGAAGTTGTAGTCCTACCATGCACCCTAGTCCTACTTTCATTATGGGTTGGTAAACTTGAACCCAACAATTGACATTTCTACATTCATCGTTGACTGAGTGGGTTTACCTTCTGTTCAACTGTAAGAAATATATTCACACATTTAGATTCATGCAGTGTCTTGGATTCCAATAGCCTTATTGGTGGTTTCCTCTCCTTTATCAATAGTTTTCCTTATTCATTGTTATTCATAGGATCTCTTTCGTGCACTACTTTCATCTTGTGCATGCAAGGGATGCATAGGTTCATTGGTTTGTGAACATCCTATTTGTATAAGATCCTCCTAATCATCGAGATATTTATTTGTACCTCGTGCTGAATGATTAGAGATTCCCTAATTCTCTCCTTTCAGTGGGTCTCCTTCCATCGAATTCAGCTCATCTATTCTGGAAGTGAGACCTAGAGTTCTATGAGTACCTAGAGGCTTCCAGTCATCAGTGGAAAGTTCTCCCACCATCGACAGTTGGGTATACATCAATGTCTCTTTATTGATGGATTCTTCAATTGTTCGATCTCAACACCCTTATTCACACTTGTACAATGTAATTGGTTCCTTAATACCTACTTTCATTATCGGTAGGTTGTCTTGCATTTGTTAACAATATACCTTAATGACCGGTAATCAAGCGAAGTCTCATTGTGTTCGACATTAACTCCTCTATTCACATTATGTAGAATTGCACCTTTAGCATATAGTGTAGAAGACCTCCAACTTACAATAGCAACATTCCTAATATGTTGTTGTCTTTCATTGGACCAATACCTATATGACTTTAGTAATCATGGGAGATCAGATTGTACTCCATTGTATACATATATCTTCATATTTATTTTGAGATTGGATTCTGCTATGCCTTGTTCATGACTATGAAAACCTATGGCATATGTCCATGTTGTATTCTCTATTCATGGCCATGAATAGCTATTTGATATAATTCCACATCGATCTGCAGTGTAATTCAGATTGGCATCCATGTGCACAAAGTCATTATGGATTGTAATATTCTCATGAGAAACTAGTACTTCTAGATCAATCGTCATTACTCCACTTCTGAGAATTATAATTTATTTCAGCCATCACGGATAGTCCTCTAACCTCACACATTAGGGGGTATCTGTTACAACAAATTTTTCCTCACTCCATGCAACTTGCTTGGATGGATTTCCATTTCCCTATGTAGACTTGAAGTTCCCTTTTTGTGCCTTCCAGAGCCAAAAAACATATTTTTCCACATATACGCACTCTATCAGTTATACAACAAGCGTATACACATATTTCTCCACCACATCCCGCGTACATCGGGTTTGGTGCTCAAAATTAAAAATTATGTCGGTTTTCCATGCCATGTCATGAGAACCATGATCCTTGACCTTCCATATACTGGAAACGCTCTAACTCGATCCTTCATTTCCATTTGAAGAATATAAATTGAGCCATATCCAAGCCTTGATGGAAAAATTAAACTTTGAGAGAAAAGACACTCTCGAGAAATTTCACTTCATATTGAGTCTACATCCCTTTGTCCTTGAAAGTATGAACTCCTTATTCAGCCCCCAAGATCTTCCTTCATTGTGATGGAGAACCTCATTGAGTCCTTTATATGAGCTTGGTTTGGTGGAGGATTGAAGTGGTGGAGGCCCAGCTAGAGGGACTTTGTTTCTCGGTTCTTATATGTGTCATTACAAAAGTTTGTCAACTATGTACTTTTGTTGATTATTTTAATAGAGATACTTGTTTCTCGTCCAATTGATATCTTGAAAATATTTGAATTATTATTCCATGGGAATATTTTTCATGTATGTTAATGGATTATGCTAATATATATGCTAAAATTATATATTATCACCATATGCTTGCGTATCTTGGTTGTTGAGGACAAGCTACAAGTATAAAGCTTTGGGTCACGTGCTCAACAATGGTCTTCTTCGAATGTCGAGACGAGGTAGTCTCTTATCCTTGTATTGTTAGCATTTCATTTACATAACATACTTGGTATTAGATTTTATTTATGTGTGTCATTTTTTATATTGTACTGTACCCCTAGCCATAGAGATATTTTCCTCATAACATCTCCTTAAGCTTGGTATGCCAAAATGGACATCTTTCTTCTTGACACTGTATTTTCTAGATGCCATTATGATCCTAATGTCTATACCAAGAAAGTAGGAATCCATCTCACAATCCATGTTCTTGATGTTGATGATCTTATCCTCACTCGTAGTGACCCAAAAAATTTGACCAATGTGAAATCCAACCTAAAAATAAATTTGAAATGGAAGACTTAGGGTATTTGCATTATTTACTTGGCCTCAAATTATTTCAAACCTAGGAAGGAATATTTGTTTTCCAATCTAAGTATGCTTGTGACCTTCTCAGTCACTTTCACATGGATGATTCTAAACCATCATCTTCTCCCTTCGAATATGAAGTCAAACTTACTACCACTTGTACTTCTCTCAAAGTTGATGCCACTTTGTACCTGTTATAGTGCAAGTTGTAGGTTGGGAAAAGCCCGACCCAACGATTAAGAAAGTGCTACAACTTGGGAATCCTACACCTATTGTCACCATGATGTAGGTACCACACTTCAAGGGTGACTAGGTCACTCTAGGGAGGCAATCTCGATGACCCTAGGGGGAATGAGATGGGGATGGAAAGAGATGGAAGTGAATCTCATAGAGGCTAAGTCTAAGTGGAGTGAAATTTGGGAAGAGATTTCTTGTAAGTCAAGTGATTTCCCCCCCAAAGGTATAGAACTTCTATGGATGGTTGTACCTGCCCGAGACACAAGAAAATCCAACTTGAAATCATATATGTTAGTATGGATAAGAAAGTTAAGATTGTTATCCCTAATTTGCAGCAGTAGATGATATTTTATATCAGCAAGTAAGACATTCAAATCATCATGTAAATCATGATATCGATCAATAATATTATCAATGAGTATGCAATCAATTATGATTGAAAAATGACACTTTAAGGTTTAATAAATAAAGTTGTTATAACATGTGTTTTCTGCAGACAATTGCAGCCTTATGGATGTATAATTCATTCACTTATATCAGAAAATAATACCATCAAAATATTCCAACATGTATCCCAACATATGCACCCTAGTAGTGGGAGAGAGGGGACACCCTAATAGGCGAAAATTTCTCTCAATGAGGCAAACCAACTCCAAGCAAGAGATATTTCAAAACATAAAAAAAAATCATGTTTCCCAAGGAAATGATTTTATATCTCCAATGAAAAAAAATATATGACTAGTTCCTTTACTATTGGGTTAATCGAGTCAAATAAAGAAAGATGTAGAGAATATACCTCCTTGGGGGTGTAATTCCTTTTACTTCCCAAGGCAAGTTTCTCTAGCTAGGGTTTAATCTAAGAGGGTGTATGCCCTTATACTTCTCTTAGAAAAACCTTGTTTAACCAATAACATGAAGCATAAAATGATGAAGACTATGGTGGGGGTCAAGAATAAATGTGCATAGAGCTCATGACATACAAGGGGTCATAGTGTCTTAGCCATGGGTGAGTTTGTAGAGGGTGTGTAGTACCTTCATCTGCAATGCACTTTTTCCAAGCCCACCAATTTCCTTTTATATTTCTTTCTTTGTATTTTCTTTCAATATAGCATAAGGATATGTTGAAGGTAAATTCCCTAGAGTGGTGACCAGATGATGGCAATGTCACCCAAAAAAACCTAGTGGAAATGATATGGTTATCTCATGATGCGACCCCCTTTCTCTCAGCCATGCAACTGCAAGCCATTACCTTGGTTTGTTGACCAGATGATAGCAATGTCATACCACTAGATATTCATGGATGTGATAGGTTGACTCGTCATGAGACCTCCTATCCTTCAACTATTCTTATAATAATTTTTTATTATATTTAGGGTCCTCTTTACTCAAATATAAGTGTTTCACTGCTTTCTTGGGTGATCCCTGGGCGAAGCGTATGAAATATTTATATAAGGATGTTATCTTTTACCCAACATCAATCCCTCTAGGCCTTCAACCCCTTCTTCCCATAGAATGAGGGGAAACCCCTTCTTGGGTCAATACACCCTAAAATCCCAAGATATAAGTAAATCGAGGGTAATAATGATGGAAAGTGGTAAGTATGGTCAGGAACAATACGATGTCTCATTAACAGAGTTCCTAGTAGAAAACCCATAGCGTTCAAGCATATATCATGAAATATAGAGCAATATAAGATACAACATACTCAAATTCCTTAAATATTGAAATTATGCTCACCATAATACTGACTTGTACCACATGGATCAAGGCCCACTGCCTTCTAGAAGCCAACTGATGTGGTGGATGCCATCTGGAAATCTTTGACCATCTATGGTGGTGAGAGGGGTTTCCATCTGTGCAAAGGGGATATTTTTGGTCATGTAGTCTCTCGACATTCCATATATGCAACTCGATGGCCTTGAGACATAATATCCTATTTTATCCAAAAAATGGGGATAACATCTGGCTCCTACTTGGGGACATTTGCTCATCATAGAGTGCATGAAAACTGCAACATCTCATGGTAGACCTGTTCCTGAAAGGAAACATCAAATTGTAAAGTGCAAGATGGCCTACTCATCCTTGTTATCGTATGATAATAATCAAAACCAACTAAACTAGAAAAATAAAATTTTGACATTTTTTCAAAAAATTCTAAGCTAAGCATGAAATCAATAGTGCAAGTAGAGAAAAATGAAAATAAAATGCATCTAAACTAGTATGAGCAATCGAGATGAAAATGTAGGGAATCAAAATGACTTACCTAATTACCTGGGGCGTGGGCCCTGAAGAAGTCATGTGACCTGGATGTGAGGTTGGAGAAGAGACTCATCTACTGGTAATGGCATCTTTATCTCGTCTAATGCTTTCAAATAGTACATTTATTTGACAAACTTCTTCCTGATGGTATAAGGGCCAAGCCAAGAGTTGTTGTCTTCTTGGTCATATATGGGCTTTCCCTTTATTTTTTCCCACATGAGCACAAGACTTCCTTCATTGAAATTGATGCAAGGTGTATTCTCATCATATGGAAGCTCTATGTGGACTATTTCTTTGATGATTTCTTCATGTTTCTCATATTCTTCTTGTATAATATGGATAGACCCCATCTCCTTCCCATGGTACTTTTCATTCTTCTTTTTATATGTCCATAGGAGAAACATCTCTATGGAATCTTCTTGCATGAAGGGTAATTCAGATGGATCATACTAAATAAATTGTGGAGGCATATCATGGTAGTGTTCACTGACATAGTTAGGGCCCCTCAAATCCATCACATGTGTATCTTTCTTTTCCATGTTATGTAAGATATCATACATGCCATATCCCATGGGAATATATGCATGTGTAAGGTTAATTCTAAGGAAACCTCCAAGGGATGAGGACTAGGTCCTTAACAATATAATCCCCGAAGCATCAGGAACATTGATCATCAATATGTCCATGAGGACATTGATATGTGGAAAATATATCAAAAATACGTCAATGTCTTCACACTTCCCCAAGACCTCAAATCTTCTTGAATCAATACCACAAACATTTCCATAAGGTCATGTTGTCTTCAAACCAAGTTGTTTCATCACCTTCACTGGCATGACATTTACTGAGGCCCTTGAATGAAACATGCAGTTGTTCATGTGGAGGCCATTCATTCCTAATGAAATATAGAAGAGAGGGTTCTTGTCTCTTCCTTGATTGAGATACATAGTATTTAAAATGATGGGAGGATCCTCCTTCTCGATTAGAACCTGTAATATGCTCAAAGTTTCACTTTTTATGGAAGGGATCTTACACGTCGTCGTCACTGGGACCACCATATTCAATTTTCCAAACATGCCTACAACATTTATACTCAACTAAATTTCATATGTATGATTTTTCCTAGGAAGAAACTCACATACCGATGATGGAGGTGGTGGAGCCACCTTTTCTACTGATGGAAGAAGAGTATCATGATGTGGCGGAGGGGATGAAGCATTTTTTCTTTTGTAGGTTATAATTTCCCTCCTCCTTAATTCCTTATTATGATCATCTTTCAGCTAACTTAAGGCCCGAAGTCTCCCCTCTCTTTCTCCTATTCTTCTAGCTTCATTGATCTTTTCTTGGGTAACCTGTTCATCATCGAAATTGCAGATCATGTATTTTATATCGTCAGGGTAATCTTCATCTTGTCAGGGGAACTCATATTCCCTATGGGGTTCTTGGCATGGGAGACACCAAGCTTATATATCAATTGTCCCAATATGTTTCAAAGTATCTAGGGGCTTTTCCTCTTGTTGAGGTCTTGGTTTCCAACCGATGGCATCTCTCTATTGTATGGAAAACTAAGGTATGGGAGTAGATCGATTTCTTTCCACTGTAGTCATATGGTTCATAAGTTGATTATGCACCTAAACAAACTGAGTATTCATTTGGTATATCTTTTGAGTCAAGAAAGCATCAGATCAGGAACATTGTTATTGGAAACCTTCGTCCTTGATTTTGTCTTGTTACGAGGGTATTGAAAAGGTTTTATTTTTGAATCAAGGAGATTCTATTAAATGTCGATATTGAACTCTTTATCCTCTTCCAATGATGTGGGATTTTTATCTTTGATAATGTATTGGAACTTCCATTCAAAATCATCCATGTAAACAAGATGTATTGATAAAGTTGTAGGACTGTAATCTGTTGGAATCTGATTATACAACCTATCAAATATGGAAATGAATTACCTTACCGTTTCATTCTCCTTTTTCTTTATTTGATTGAACTAAGTCCAAAGTGTCCCACCATCTTATTTTCTCAACCATATTCTCTTGAATAAGTTGGAAAAATCATCATAGGACGTGATATGATAATCAGGGAGTCCTTTGAACCAATCAAGGGATTCTTCAGTCAATGATGAAGAAAATAGTCTCATGGTCACATCTTCATGATCAATACCTACATTGTCGAAATCCTGACCCATGACATAAATGTGGTCTTCGACAGTTATCACATTATTTCCTGGGAACTTTGGTAACCACTTGTTGACTTATGTTGGCATTTTTTTAGGGTAACCTTGGATATTTTCCATGTTAAGGGGTTTGTAGAGGTCCCTTTCCCAAGGGTGAATCATTGGAATAAGATGAAGGGTATTATGGAAAAGGGAGGAGGACTTCTTTGGTAACCTTAGAAAGCTTGAACCTTCCAGGGGGAAAAGGTTTGGGGAAAGAAGGGTTCTGAGAAGGTGGAGTTGCCAGATGAGTTTCAAAATGAAATCATCAATAAAAGTGGAAACAAAATGTCCCTCAAGTGGAGTCTCCGGGAAAGATAAGGGAAAGGCTTTGGGATAGCTTACCAAAGTTCCATTAGGGTACAAAGAAGATTCAAAATCTTCCCCAACAGCGGTGAAATTTTTTTATAGTGCAAGTTTTAGGTTGGGAAAATCCTGACGCAAACATAAATCAAGTGATACAACTTGAGAATCCAACACCCAATGCCACCTCAATGTAGGTCTTGCACTTCAAGGGTGACTATGTCACTCTAGGGAGGTGATCTCGGTGACCCTAGGGGGAATGAGATGGGGATGGATAGAGATGGAGGTGAATCCCCTAGATTTCAACTCTAAGTGGAGTGAAATGTGGGAAGACATGCCTTTTAATTCAAGTGATTGTTTCCCCAAGGGTATAGTACTTCTCTGGATGATTGTACCTACCCAAGACATAAGAAAATCCAACTTACAATGATATATGTTAGTATGGATCAACAAGTTAAGTTTGATTTCCATAATTTTCGGAAGTAGATGATAGTTTATATCAGAAAGTAGCACATTCAAATCAGCATGTAAAGCACAAGATCAAACAATAATATTATCAATGAGTATGGCAATCAATTATGACTGAAAATTTGCACTTTAAGGTTGAATAAAGCAAGTTGTTATAACATGTTTTTTATGCAGAAAATTTCAGCCTTATGGCTGTAGCATTCAGTCACTTATATAAGAAAATTATACCATCAAAATATGCCAACAAGTATCCCAAAAGATGTGCCCTATTTAGTAGAGGAAATGAAGAAAATTTAGGAGCTAGTCTAGGGTTAGTTTAGGAGTTATGGTTAGTAGTTTATCTAGATTATATCAGCCCTAATGTCTATAGGTTAGGGTTTGTAACATAAAGTAAATTATTGGGAGAGATGGGATTCCCTAATAAGGGAAGACTCCTCTCAATGAGGCAAACCAACTCCAAGCAAGATATCTTTGAAAAGATAAAAATTCATGTTTCCCAAGGAAATGATTTTATATCTCTAATGAAAAAAATATATGACTAGTGCCTTTACTATTGGTTTAATGGAGTCAAATAAATAAATATCTAAGAATCTACCTCCTTGGGGGTGTAATCCCTTTTAATTCCCATGGCAAGTTTCACTAGCTAGGGTTTAAGCTAAGAGGGTGTATGCCCTTATACTTCTCTTAGCAAAACCTTGTTTAACCAATAACATGAAGCATAAAATGATGAAGACTATGGTGGGGGTAAAGAGTCAATGGGAATAGGGTTCATGACATATAAGGGTTCATAGTGTCTCATTAATGAATTCCTTTGTAGAGGATGTGTGGTACCTTTTCCCGTAATGCACTTTTTCCAAGCCCATCAATTTACTTTTATCTTTCTTTCTTTGTATTTTCTTTCAATATAGCATAAAGAGAGGTTGAACGTCACTGCCCTAGTGTGGTGACTAGATGATGGCAATTTCACCCACAAACACCTAGTGGAAATGAGAATTTTGTCTCGTGGTTAGACCCCCTTTCTCTCAGTCATGCAACTGGGAGCCATTACCCTATTTTGGTGACTAGATGATGGTAATGGCATACCACTAGATTTTCATGGATGTGATAGGTCGGCTCATGATGACACCTCCTATATTTCAAATATCCTTTTAAGGATTGTTTATTATATTGTGGGTCTCCTTTACTCAAATATAATTGTTTCTCTTTTTTCTTGGGTGATCCCTGGGTGAATCATATGGAGGATTTAAACAAGGATTTTATCTTTTACCCAACATAAACCTCTTTGGGCTTTCAGCCCCTTCTTCCCAAAGAATGAGGGACAACCTCTTCTTGGATCAATACACCCTAAAATACCAAGAGATAATGAAATGGATGGGAATAATGATGGAAATTGGTAAGTATGGTCATGAATGGTATGATGGCTCATTAAGGGAGTTCCTAGTAGAAAACCCATTCCCAAGGAAAACCACTTACTAGGGCACAATGTCAACCACCAAGGTCAAGAAGGGAAAAAGGCATAATGTCCAAGAATATATCATGAAATCTAGAGCAATATAAGATACAACATACTCAAGTGGATTAAATATTGAAATGATTCTCACCATAATACTGAATTGTACCTGATGGAGCAAGGCCCATTGCCTTCTGGAAGCCAGTTGATGTGGTGGATGCCATCTGGAAATATTTGACCATATTTGGTTGTGAGAGGGGTTTCCATCTATGAAAAAGGGGTATTGTTGGTCATGTAGTATCTGGACACTCCATATCTGCAACCTAAGGGCCTTGAGACATAATATCCTTAGTTATCCACAAAATGGGGATAATTGTACCATCATTTATTTGGTATCCTCTTATATTTGACTCATACCCATCCTGATATTTCATTTATATTGGTATTGTTGCCCAATATATGCAAAAACCCCATGAAAGCCATTGGAAAGCAACTAAAAGGATACTACAGTATGTTATGGGTATAGTTCAGTTTGGGATACATTAGAATTCAAGGGGGGATCCTTTATTGGTTGGTTTCACTGATTTAGATTGGGCCAACAACCTTGATGATCGAAAATATATTGTAGGTTATGTTTTCAACCTTGGATCAAGACCTGTCACTTGGGCCTGTAAGAAACAACGAGCTATTTCTCTTTCTTCAACAGAAGTAGAGTATTGAGAAAAGGTTAATGCAAGTCAAAAATCCTTGTAGCTTTGACATATCCTTTCATAGTTTGGATTCCAGCAGCAAAATCCAACAACCCTTTGGTGCAACAATAAGAGTGCCATCAATCTCGCCAAAGATCCATTTCAACATAAACATAGAAAACACATCAAGCTATGCATGCACTTCATCAGAAAGCTCATTTATGATTAAGTTATTGAAGTGCTCTTTTTCCCTACAAAATATCAAGTTACAGATATTTCCACAAAGTCTCTTACAGAAAAGAAGTTTTCCAAGATTCAATCTATGCTAGGAGTTTAGGAAGTTGTCATTAAGGGGGGATAGGCTCTAATACCTCCTTCCTTCTCCTATTTTGTCACATTTGTAAATAATTCAATCCTATCCCAAGTTGTTCTTAAGGGGGGATGTTAGGATATTTGGACACTTAGGAGTTCTTTAAGATAAAATTGGTCTAATGTGTTGTTAGGTAAAAGTTTGTTTCTTAGTGTGTTTCTTTAGTATGCATTAGTATTCATTTGTAGTTAGGTAATCTGTTGGTCACGATATGTTCTTGACTTAGAGTGATCCAATGGTTCATATTCTCCTCGATCTTAATGACTACATTGATCCATGGATTAACATCTGATTGTTCCATGATCTCTATTTAAAGGGCATGGAGGGTCATTTGTTAGTGATCTATTGTCAGAAAATCTCTTGTAAATATCAATGTAATACTTTTCTTTTGCATTAAATTTTTTTTCCAAGCGACCAAGTTGGTTGGTGTCATGGATGTTTCCTGGTAGGGTTTTTACCATGTCAAAATATCGATGTGTTGATCTTTGATCTGGTTGTGTGAGTGGTTACTAAAGGTGTTCATCCTTTATTAGAATACCTATGTTTCAAACATATTATAAAAATAGAAAGCATTGTTCTCTTTAGTGCACCTCAATTTCTTAGGCACATTGGAAGTGAATTAGTTGTAGGTGACAACTTGTGAAAACATGCATCCAAATGTATAATATGTCTTGAGTATATATATTTTTAAACACTATTATTAAAACCATAGAATTAAGATCCTTTAAATCACTACAAGGAGAACACCTTCTAGTGGAGGTTTTTGCTGAGGTTTTTAGTGGAAAAAAATTGGATATTTTTTAAAAAAACCTCCACTACAACCTCCTCTATTGGTTGTAGAGGTTTTAACAGATGTTCTATATAACTAAAAAACATTGGGCAAGTGGAGGTTGTAGCAACGGTTTTATTTTCGATGCATTTCTTGTTAAAACGCATCAGCGCGCTATTGAAAAAACCACACCGGTATATTAATATAATAAACCGCATCGATAAGTAATATATTAAAAAATGCCTCGGACCTAAATATAATAAAAAAATGCACTGGTGTGTTTATAAGTACTATGCATTGGTTCTATCTTTTTTGTCGTATGTAGAGCACTAATGCTCTTATAATTACTACACATTGATTACACGTTCTTCTCTTATGATGTAGTGATGTGCTTTAGGATTTGTCCTCCCTGGTGTTGTAGGAAAATCTGCCTGCGGACAAGTAGATCGACCTCTAAGGCTTGACCTTAACCCTAGACAGAAAATTTCTTATCATGGACACTGAATTTCTTTCGAATCTATCTAAGCCTAATGCATGAGAAGGAAGAATAACAGAAGTACCTTTTAACCGACGTTTGTCCCTGCACGCTCCGAGTTGCGCTCCAATCCTTTGCTTCTCATTGATGGCTGTGGACAAATGAAGATACGACCACTTCCTACTCTATTGACATTAGCTTGAAAACAGATCTATCACTGAATGATAAGTTCATGTAGCATCTAACACAAACTATAAAGAAACAGGCCAAGCATGTCATATTAATGAGAATAACGACAGCA
>ML784151.1:348476-370654 GCA_009831015.1 Picea engelmannii | reverse complement strand
GTGACATGATTCAACAGTATTTACGACACTCTTATCACCAACTTGTGACCTTCGCGACAAGTTGTATAGAAGTTGCGACACTTGCGACAGGTGAGAGGTATGTGCGACACTTATCCAGTTGAGTGATTTGGATGTGTAACACCTGGTGTGATCAAGTTATAGTTAGCACCAACATGATTTAGTATTAGTATGTACCAGTGTAGCTAAGTTATAGTTAGCCCCATTGCGATAATTCATAGACCCGATGCATTTAATATATAATGTTCCCTGGTGCTTATGTAATTAGTATGTATCGATATGTCGACAACATTATTTTTAGTATGCATCGATGCATATAATATAGTAAAGGCACTGGTGCATAAATAATATTTAGCTTCATGGTGTGTATAATAAACATAACGCACTTGTACAATAAAAAAATTTAGTGCACCGGTTAATATTTCAAACATGAGCACCATACAATTTTGAAATGATAAATATTATTGTATGTTATATCGTTTACAGAACAATGTGTTTTCTCAATAGTACGTGTCAGTGCATTATTATAATTTATATGTACCAAAGCATATGATTCATCAAAACACACTAATTTATATATTATGGCTCTAGTGAGTTCAAAAGAATGCAATGCACTGATATGCATATATTTTAATTTATTATTTTTTACAAATTTTCAATAAATTATTTCAAAATCAAATATTTTTTTACAATAATATTTTTTATATATTTATGTTATTTTATTTCAATAAAATGATTGCATTATTGTGTTATCCAACCAATTAAACATTTTTTATTTGTATCATTGTAAATAATCCACATATTATTTATTCGGGAACACAACATTTTACAACATTCGACAATGCAATGAAATAAGAAAGCCACTTTATTATATATGAATAAGAGACTCATTAGCATACAAAAAGGGGAAATATAAAGTTCTAGTACAATAATAAAATTTCAACCAATTTGTAATTGTTACACTTATTGGTAACATGTCCTCATGCAATTGGTACAATATGTCAAGTACATTAAACAAAATCTCTGATCTTCAGAGACAAATATTCCAAAACGTACAACTTGCAGTAACATTCATTTATATTGATAGTCATTCATCAATTGAATTGTTGACATTGTTCTAGTTATGTGCATGCCTCATTTCTTCAACATTTGTAGGTGATATTGTACTTTGTTTTTTTAACATAATTGTTTCTTGATGATCGTCTTGTTTTTAATGGTCTGCCCCTTCATATTCCATCTACAAACATAGAAATATATATATATATATATATATATATTGTAGAATATACATGATTGTGTGAATCAAAAAACATACCTTAGCACCAAGTCTTTCATAAACAATACACATTCTTTCGAATCCATGCTTCATGAATTCTCTCAAAATCTCCTCTGATGTTTACATTCCATACTTTGTTTCCTACATGTTTAATACGACATGACAAAGCATAGTTGATATAATTAATATAAAGTTTTCTTGTTTTTTCATTAATTATAAAACAAGGAAAGTTAAACAACATATCTACTCACAAATTGTTTAATTAAACTTTCATTCTTCAACATACTTTCACTACCCATACTTAACCCATGTTTTATCAATTCATGGGTTGGATCCTCTTTGCATGTTAGCACCTAGAAGACATGGACAAGTGTAAATTAATTATTTAAATATAAGCATCACAACAAACATGAAATCTTAAGAATGGATGAAAACATAAATACTCACAAAGTTTGTGATTAACCATTTTATTCCTCATCATCCTATCTTATGTGATGAATGGATTCTATTTTTTTTTCTTTTCTCCAACAAAACAATTGAAAATTAGTATTTCATGTGATACTTAAAGTCAATGGACATAAAAGAAAAAAAATGATTACATACCTTTGATGGACATTGTAGTTGGAATGGCTCCTCTAGCAACAAAATTATGTTCATTTGTTTTAACATCTTATTCTACACTTTTTTGGACATCCCTACCAACATGTCTTCGTTTTCCCCTTGTTTGTCCCTTAGAATTTTCAAAATATACCTGGAAAAAAGAAGATATAAAAACTATTATTTATTTAAAAAATGAGATCTCGATGCATATATTAAGATAATTCACACAAGGGCATTAAAAAAACTTGTAGGAATTGGCGTGTCATACATGCATATATGCAACGGTATAGTATAACAATGTTGTTGCAAAATTGAAATTTTTTTACAAATTTTTATGGTCATCTGGTGCTATATGAATTAAGAAAACACATCTTCCTAAGTACTATTTTTTACGCATAGTCGAGCACTAAATAAATTTAATGACCGCCATCAGAAGTGGTCCACATACTTACAGCAATTCCACCTCAACATCAAGTATAAAACAAGAGATACCAACCGAGTTGTTGATTGCCTCAGTCGACCTACAGTCGTGGCACTCACCATGGTGCTACACTCTTGCAGCCAAGAGACCTATAGATGGCCCCACCTATATGAGATGGACTCTGACTTCTCCACCACCTACCAAATGTTGGGCTCCAACTCAATGGTCACTAATTTCCATCTTCAAGACGGGTTGTTGGGTCATATGGGCCATCTATGCATTACATCAAGAGATCACACAAAGATGATTTTGGAAGCTCATGACAGTTAGGTGGCAGGACACTTTGGCATTGAAACGACAGTGGTAGTGTTGCAGAAAAATTTCTATTGGCCAAAAATTCGACAAGATGTTGGCAAGTATATCAGGTCCTGCACCACCTACGCTATTTCCAAATCGACCACTAATAAAAAATTCATGTACACCTATCTACCTACTCTTGACAGGTTGTGGGAATCCATCTCAATGGACTACATGTCGGGCCTCCCATCCACCAATAGGGGAAATGACTGTGTTTTTGTGGTTGTTGATCGCTTTGTCAAGATGGTGATTCTAGTTGGCTACAAGAATAACATCACAACAGAAGCCACTACCAAGATAGTATTTAAAGGAGTATGGGTTCATTTTGGGATCCCACAAACCATTATCTCAGACCGTGACAGTCTGTTCCTTAGCACATTCTGGTCGATCCTTTGTTCACTACTGGATACCAATCTCACCAAATCCACTGCCATCCACCCCCAGACAGATGTCCAAACTAAGGTCGCCAATCGGATGATCATACATATCCTATGCATGTATAGTTCAAAACACCCCCACACATGGGATGATAGTCTTCCCTATGTCTAGTATAGCTACAACCGAACCCTGCATATCTCAACTAGCCACAACCCCTTTCAGGTGGGGTTGGGATTCCAACCATTGGGCCCCACGGATGTTGCACTACCCTTGGTGACCACCTCGACCGACTCTTCCTCTGCTCCACCAAAAGCTGAAAAATAAACCTGGTTCATCGAGTGGATCTAGCACATATGCCAATAGTTTCAAGATATTCTACAAAATTCTAATTCCAAGTAAAAGTAGCACCATGATCAACATCAGGTGCCACATAAGTTTCAGATGGGAGACAAAGTTTGGCTACACTTGCAGAAAGAACACCTTACAGGGCCCCATTGGAAGATTTGCCCACTCCATTATGGTTTGTACACGATCACCAAGATTGTGGGTGAAAATTATTTTGAGCTCAACATTCCCCTTTTCCTTGGCCTACACCCAGTCTTCAATGTGGCTCTCCTTCAGCCATATTTCCCACCAGTATTGGACACCTCAGAGATAGCATAGAAGTTGACACCAACAGAGCTTAGCCCTAACTGCATGCAACAGGAATGTAGTGATCATATTGTGGACACAAAAATCAAGGGCACTCGACAACAAAGGATCCAACTTTATAGAGTCATCGAAGCAGGGCAACTCCTCCACCAAGGCAAGTGGCTCACCTGGGGCTAAATTCAACAAGAAATTTCCTCATCTGATGGGGGAACTAAATGCAATGGATATTGTTGTTTCCTAAGTATGGATTATTGATCCAGGTGGATATCATTGGCCACCCACCTTTTCCACCTCTCTCAAAACAGTTTTCTGGCAATTTTGGCGATTTACTATTTTTAGCAGTTTTTAACTTCTGGGGCCATTTTGAGGGCCTAAATGAAGGTTTTTTGGGATTGAACTTCTCAATAATATTTGAAGGCTCTAATTGAGCCACCAAAATGAATCTCCTCAATGATACCTTTCCAACAGGCTATCGTTCACCTAAAATAGAGATCGTATGCAAAAGTTACGACCCTGAGAAGTTGATGTACTAACTTACCCAAACGAGGCCCACATGACTTTTGGCGCTTCATCTCCTAGGGTTAGGTTTCTGGATGTATATGGTTTTTGAAATTCTTGTTTATTGTAAAAATTCCTTCAGAGCCTAATTGTAATTATCTTCTTGTGAATGAGCACAGTCTTCACATCTCTTCTTAGAGATAAGTCGCCACCATTCCAACAAGCTTGTTTTCCACTACATTTTACAATTTCATCTTATTTCCTTATTGAATAGAAAACCAGTTTTACTGTATCTTTGTTATTTTGTGTTAAGCATATTTTAATAGTCTGTATTCATTTCATTATGCTCATAAAATCCATATCATGTATGGATTTTAGTGTGAAATTATTCCAGTTCTTGGTTGAGGCGGGTTATAAAACCCATCTAGTTGTTGACTTCCTTGAAGATGGTGGTACATTCGACAATATTTTTATGCAGCAAGGCTCTGGCATCGTTTCCTTCCAAGACAAATCTTTCAAGATGTTGTTGAAGTTCCTTGGGTTGTGCCTCATCCTTCAACTTCATCCCCTCCAACTGGGTTTGAAGGTCCTTTGCATGACCTCTTAGTACCTCCCATGCTTGTTGAACCAATCTGAGTTGTTCCTCTGGTTATAAAGTGGTGTTGTATTTTAGCATATGAGGGGTTTATTTTCTGAAAGTTGGCCATATCTCTGTGAGATTTCCATTAATTTTATTCACTTTCTCTTTTTCTTGGATTTTCAAGTATTCTTCTTGCATTCTTTTGGTCTGTTCCATCATTCCTTCATGTCATTAATACTCATCTTGTCTTTCAGCTTGTTGAACCCATTTCTCTAGGTGATCAGTTAAGTATCTGATCAACCCAACCAGTTTCAATGTCGGAAATTGAGTGAGCTCTCTGGATGTAACTATGGCCTCCAGCAAGAGTCTGATCTAGAGAGGAATCTTGTTGGAAATTGATTTCTTATATGGTGTCTCAACTTCCTCTTCTCCTAGGAGTGATCCTCACAATTGTTGGGAAAATTTAGTCTTCAGGGCTACAAAAAGAAAAGGGATAGCTTCCACCTGCACTAAGCAGAGCTGTAAAAGTTCTGAACATTGTTGTGGATCTTGCAAGATGGGTTCCAAGTATTCTTTTATTGAAGTTGTGCTTTGTCCTTATTGATCCTCTTGTGGTTCTTGAGACTCTTCCTCCTTTTACATAATTTCCTGCATTGTGGGTGGAACTTCAGGGGTTCCAATTTGATCCTTCAGGACTTCTCTGTCACTCTCTATTCTCAGATATTGTGTATCTAGGAGGGGGACATGTGGGAGTTGTGCGAGTACTAGTAATGTCTATGGTTGGATTGCCTAAAAGGGAACCGTTTCTAGAATATCAAGCCGCATAGGTTCTGGGGAATTAGGAAGTAGAGGGACTCTTATATCCACAATTGGTTATGATGGTTGTTTCTTATTGACTATGGTGGAAGGTATATTAGGTTTAGACTCGAGGTCATCGATAATATGGATAATATTTTGAGTTGCTCGAGTGGTTTATCAGGTGCAAGGTAGCGCAATCAATATAGGCTAGGGGTTGATGATTTTAGTTGGGATGACTGTTGGGGACACACCAGTTATGGGCTTCTTGGTTGAAACCTCTTGTATGAATGAAGTAGATAAAATTTTATTAATGTTTTTACTTGAGAATATGGCCTCGTCTGAAAGCTTAGGACATCCTTTCAAAGGCCTCTTTGTCCTCTGCATATGGTTTTCTTTCTCCTCCTATGATTCTCATGTCATTGGAAACTTCTGGGTTTGTTCTACCTTTCCAGAGCTTGACCCTAATTCTTTTGTCAGATTCTTCTTCGTTAACAATTTTGGTGGCAATGAATAGTGGACACCCGACTTGTGCAGGGTGTGTTTAACTCCTAGCCAAGAAAGGATTTCCTTGTCCAATATATCCTCATTCAAATAGAATGGTAGGGACCTTGTATGAAAGTCTGAAGGATTTGCATGCCTTGGCCAGGCGAATGTATAATGGTGGTTTAGATTAAATGAGATGTTCCTTGTATGCAAATTTATAAGATCATGTGGTATACACATCCTTTGGGTGGAATCAATCAACTAATTGTACCACTTTAGGAACACAACGTAGTTGAACTCCATGTTTTCTATGTCTTCCCTTGCATGCCAGGGCTCAAAATTATTTGCAAGGAGATCTTTGTCAGCATGTGCTAACTGTCCTCCCATGGGTGGCATCCACTTCAACATTGAAAAATCTAGAAGCATATATTTGTATGTGAAGGTTCCTCCCTTCTCTTGGAATTCCTCGCAAGCTACAAGGATTTCTTCCAACAAGTAACTACACCAATTGAACACTGCACGATTTGTGCAAAAGTGAGCCACTAATAGGGAATCCAGTGTACATTCACCCTTATAATAAGGGCGCATAAAAATTTTAGTGATCATGTAGCATGTTATTCTGACCATCTCAGGGAGGATTGGTTCAATATTTTTTTTTTACCTCCCCTCTATGTATGGAAGCACTCATACATGATAATATCGACCTTCCTCTTTCCATGCTTTCTTGATTCTTGAAATCCTTTGAAGACATTTTCTCCCTCCAAAGATAATATTGTCATTTCGTGAATGTCTTCAACATGAATGGGGTACCATTTGTCAAGCCATAAACTATGATCATGCACCCTGTTGATCAGTAACTTAGTGCATCGTGCAACTTTACCGGTGGTTTCGAACAATGGGAGCTCCCGAAGATTCATGATTATTGAGTGGAACATATTTAGAAACTCATCCTTCAGGAGGAACTGTACCTCTCCTATCGGCCCGTATTCGATCTCACAGAACACATCGATGTTCATTTGGGGGAACAATATCATGTTTGTGAGATCAAGTCGAGAAGTTTTTTCTGCTCGGATTTTACTTTGACATCACCCATGACCTCAATATTGGGATCATAAGGCTCATCTGGAACTGCTTCCTTCAATATGGAGCCTCGTCCTCCCGATATTCTCGACATTTTCATGCTGGGGTGCTAGTAACGAAACTGGCTCAAGAATTGTGTGGCGATGGACTTCTTAGAATTCACTAGGATGTAGAGACTCAATAGAAGAAGACAAGTAGGTGAATTAAATGGTGTTCTCAACAAGATTATGAAGTATTATATTTAAGTTAATGGGATAGAACACTAATGGATCATCAATGAGCGAGTAATTAGGCTATCATCACAATCTATGGTGTGGATTTGCGACGATCTTTGAGCCATATGGGGTAAGATCTTTGAGCCATATTCTGACTTTAATGGGTCTCTTACTCAACATGTGGTCGGTGTGAGGGTATTACCATTTTAATGATTCAAAATCATGGTAGGTGCATCAACATGATATACATGGATAAGAACTTTTAATACTTGACGGGACATGCTAACAATTATTAGACATTTACCCTAAAAGCTACAACTAGAAATGACATCACTATGACTTAGTTATTAATAAAGTTCAGATTTGAGTCTCCCTCGATCACAAATATTTTTTGGAGGTTGTACATGTATGGATGAGTATATTGGAGACACATTGGATAACGCATTGTTGCGTGGGCATGTTACAAAAAACACCTAACAATGAAAATGATACGGATATGTCGTAGTGCTCATAAGCACACTCTAACGTTATTTCATAAAGAAAAATTCAACATTGCTACAAATTACAACATAAAATCAACGTCTACCTATTGTACATGCTCTTTTGGATGGAGCAACCATGTTTCTTGTTAAGTGTGTGTAATGTAGGGTTTCATGCGTGTGACATTCACCCACCCTGGTCGAAGGACACCATCCAATTGTGCTAGCTTGACCACACTAGATTGTTGTATCTCTACCACTAGGAATGGCCCTAACCAATTCATGTGTATCATTCCTAGATGTTTTTGATAGTGACTATCATAGAGGAGTACCTTATCACCTTGCACAAATCTCTTAGTTTTAATGTGTCAATCGTGCCAAGCCATCTACCTTGATTTTTCGATTGACTGATGAAAATCAATGAGGAAGCGTGCTTCTTCCAGTTCCTGTAGGTCTACAATCCATTGCACAATTGATGTGTCAATCATCATGTGTGTAGCCTGATCTAAATAAATACTAGGGGTAATAAAATCTATAGGTACCACAACTTCCTTCCCATAAACCAACTGAAACAAGGTGTACTTGTGTATCTTCTTTGTGGTAGTCCTATAAGCCCATAAAATAGATGTAACTTTGTTATCCTAGTCTTCCCTATTTGCATAGCACACCTTTTTCAGTCCCCTCTCCAGAATCTTGTTGAGTGCCTCTATTGTTCCATTGGCTTGTGGATGATAAGGACTTTTCTTATGGTGTTTAATAATAAATTGTGTCATCAATGTTGATATTGTGCTGCTAATGAAGTGGCTCCCTTGATCACTAGTCAGGCTCTTAGGACATCCAAACTGAACAATAATATTTTCAAATATAAATCTAGTTGTTGTATCGGTTGAACAATCCCGGACCGCTTCTTCTTCAGCCCACCACGTAAGATAGTTTGTTGCGGTAATGATATATATGGCCTTTAAATGTCTTGCATATGGGTTAATTGGTCCAATAAATTCAACAACCCACTTCTCAAAGTCTTGCAGTTACCTAACTGACTTAAGAGGTAATTTGTCTATGAGTTATGGTTTCCCTACTTGTTGACAAACATCTCAAGACCTGGCATAGACTTTATCCTCTTTGAATAACGTTTCCCACCACAATTCGGCTTGGAGAACCTTTTGTGTTGTAGCTTTCCCAACAATCTGCACTCATGCAACTCCATTGTGGCATTCCCCTAGGATATCTTGCATTTCATGGTTTAGGACACATCGTCTAAGAATGCTATCAAGTCCCATCTTATAGAGTTGGCCTGCAATAAGTTGGTAATATTCTGCATGGACTACCAGGTGCCTTTTCTAGGTTGTGTTGAGGGGTTCGAGGTCCCTTTAACTCAACAACATGAACCAAACACACTTAAGAGGCCTAATTAGACTCGTAAGTTTTTGATGAGTGGTAAGGTCTCCAAATTCTTGATCTGGATAGAATTATAGATGGGATTTAATCGTGATTGCCAGATGTGTATTTTCTGTTAAACCTTTCCTCAAGATATGCAGTTCTCTTTTTGGTTATTTTCTAACATTTATAACAAAGAAATATAGAGCTTTAAACTAGATAACATAGGGAAGCTAATTATGCGTTGGGGGGGAAGACTGGGTTGCAGGATAACCTTTATACCTTAGCATGCAGACGAAGAATATCTAAACTACTTCAAACTAGCATTACTACCATTTTGATTAGTTTACATTCAACATTTTCTGACATAACAGTTATAGAAAGGAAATATATATGTGACAAGAAGTTAGTGCAAGAAAAGTAGTTTTAAGTGCTCTATTATCAATCACAGGTTAACACAGTCGATTTATATTCATCAACTAGAATAAAGGAACTGTTACGGCATTATGAGATAACTATAAATAACATATACAAAAACTCTTACTCAATACAACAATAAATATTGAATCTGAAGACAGAGATAATCCCCCTTGGTCCAATCACATTCATGCCTCTGATGAAAGAAGTGTCTTTGGTTCTAAATTAAACTTCTTAATTAAAATAAATTGCACAAAAATAGTTCTCTTACAAAATTCTAGAAAAAGTATTTCTCTCCAAAACCATCGACATGTTGTCAAAGGTGGATTCCCTTATTTATAAAAAAATAACTAAACTAAAAATAGCTACTAAAGTTGTGTTAAGTTAATAAAACGCCACGTGGTGGATTATATCTATCTGTTCTCTTTTTCTTCTCCTTTGATCATCTAATGGTTTTACTGAAGTGGATTGTTCTTCTCATACTCTGATCACTTGAAGAAGAGATCTTTGAATGTATTTTCATATGGGAACCTATGTTGACCCATCGGAGCAGAGAGGACCTCCTTTACCTCTATTGCCCATTCTTTGTACTTGATTATCTTGAAACTTAAGCGTTGTAGGAATGAAAGATATTTAATAATGGGTTCCATGAACTTCTTCACTTGACCTGGGATCATGCTTGAAATATTTGAAATCTCTGCTTCCCATGGTAGGTCTTGCTCTTCATGTTGTTTAACTATGTCATGCAAATCGAAGAAATTCTTTGGTGGACCAAAATCTGGTAGGTCAGTGTTCCTCATTTCCTGATTGATTTTCTCCCAAATTTTCTCACACTCTCCCCATCTTTCCTGCATTTTCCGTTGAGGTTACTGAACCATGCTTACCTAGTGTTCAGTTGCCTTCCTTATTCGGGCGATGTTGTTATCCATCAACACTTGAATGTCATTCTCTTATGTATCTCAACCCTTATGCAATTCGTTGATGTAGTCTATTCATTCTAAGGCTTGATGTTCCTTTTCATACCATCGTTGCATGTCTTTATAGGTTTCCAACCCCATAAGGGTATCTTCTCAGAAATTAGCTATGCGAGTGGTGAAGAGATCTCCTTCACTTGTGAATTATGCATACATTTCTCAGAACTCGCACTTCAAGAGTACCACCACTTATGTTGAATTTTGGTAGTACTTCACTTGATGTCGCATATGGTCTAGTTATTTATTCATGGAATCCACCTCCCTTTCATCCCTTTTTTCCCTGTATAAAGTAGCATCAATTATGGCCATTCCTGCTCCAATTAGCTCAACCATCTTAGAACTTTCGGTGTCAAACAACATTTCCTATGTGGTGATGAAAAGTGTGCTATTGAGAATAAGCTTCCTTTTCTTGATTGCTCTTCTCATCACAATTTTCCTTTTCCTGTCATAAGCAATTTCTTGTATATCAGTGACTTCATCTACTAGTTAAGGAATCTGTTGATCTCGCCAGGGCAGAGTATTTCCTAGCCTTCCTGACATGTAGTGTTCTATGAAAGGTTTTCTTAGTTCCTTAGTAGGGGAAGCTTATGTATGTTCTGGTGACTTGGCCTCATGTTGGTGCTTATCGTCTGATGTAGTCTTGGTCCTATATGGGGAAGTAGGAAAAGGATCGACATTAGCTAGGATTTCGACCGTTGAGATGTCGATTTTTGGTTGTTGCATTTATTATTCTTGTTCACCAACACCCAAGTCATTCTTGGAGTTGTCATTCTGAGGTTGTTTTCTCAATTGATCGATCAATTCAGTGTCCAGAGTGTTCCTAACCTCATGGTTTCCTTCCTGGGTATTTGGGACCAAACATTGGAAGTTGGAGAAGATGTTTCCCCTGGTTCCTCCTCTTGTGTGATTGATACCGGGGTTATGTGTGAATATTATGAACCTTCCTCATCACCATATATGGTGATCAAATGTATGAGAATAGTAGGCATACCCATCCCACTTGATACTCTTGATGACCTTTGCTAAGTTTTAGTATTCACCGATGATCTTTCCTATGGTGACATGGGGTTGGGTTTTTCTTGGTCATCGGTCTCCTCTGGTGGAATTATCTATGAGCCATTTATCTCTTCCTCAAAATGTCTTGTATCGGTCAGGGTAATCCTCAAGGGTATTATCAAAAGGTTAAGTGGGGTATCTTCTCCTAATCTTTGTATATCTCTTTCATCTTCTTCCAGTAACATTATCCCCCTCCTTCATGCCTCTACTCCTTCTACTACTTTGTTTTCTTCTCTTACCCTGAGGCATTATTGAGCTATATGTTCTATTGTCTCAACTTTCTCCTCCATATTCATCAATTTGAATTTGATCGTATTGGGGTTATCCATTCTATCGAGCACCTCCTCCCAATCCTAGGCACCCTCTATAAATATCTCATCTTCGAAGGTATCATGAGAATATGTCCAACATGAAGACACCGACAACTCATGTTGGAGTACTAGGAATTTTGGGTCATGCTTGCAAAAATGGCCTGTGGGTAACCGATACTCAAGTTGTATCACTCCGTGTTTCACCTGTTTAGTGTCTTTTACCATATAAAACCCTATATTAAAACCATAGGGTATAAAAGCCCTCTTCTTCTCCTTTACCAAAGAGGGATTGTTACCTTGCAGAATGGTCTGGTAACAAACCTGTCCCAAAATGAGACGATATGGGTCATGAATTGGGAGTAGGTGTTGCACACCAATAGCCTTGAACACTCTGATGTAAGTACTTGTTTCTTCAAAATATTAGTGGCCCACTTTGGAAATCATCTTTTTGGTTATTGCTGAAATCCTTGGGCATTCTTTTATAAATATGATGAAGTACACTCAAGCTATGAACTCATCACATATTAGGGAATAAATTTATTGTACCTATTTTCCCACAGAATGTTGAAATAAGCATGCACGGGTAACTCAACAACATTTCATCTTAAATTCATACCTGCAAAAACATTTCTTGCACAGATCATGTCCAACAAGTACGATGCAATGTCGAAAGATGGTGTTTCTCCATCCTTTGGTGTCTGGGCCTGTAGGATGTTGGTAATTAGTTGTTTGGAAATGATGGCTCCCCATTTGAAACTACTCCTGGAGATTGCCATGGTATATGCCAATGGCATCCATGCTTATGAAAACTTAGAGCAATATTTCTCCCCATATAATCGATAGATTAAATTCATTAAGTACATATATATGACTCTCTGAGGTTTGCCATGATATACCCGTCATTTCTCATGTTTGTGAACTTCTTATCTTCCTTCCACCATGAGGCCAGTAACCTGTTTTTATCATGGAACTCATAAAATATGACCACAAAGTACTTATTTAGCCTTTCCTCTCGGTCTCTAAGTTGGTAGTATTTTTGGACCTATAATAGAAGAAATACACCTACACATTCTCCCTTTTAATTATTGACTATGCATTTTTTCACATCTATGTGGTCAATCATCCATCATATGGTTTCAATGCAGGGAAAAAATGGGGTCCGACAGGACACCATATGTAGACATGATCGCTTGATGTTTGGGAAAACCTGGTCATCCAACATCCTGACGTTCGGATCATTGTGGGGTGTAAACTCTGGGTAATCCTCCTAGTTGATTTTGTTAAACAACTCTCCCTAGTGTGGGAGCATTACTTTTGATTCGGTGCTTTCCTTTGTGTCGTCGAAAATTGGAGGTTGGGTAAACTACTTTTTGGTAGAAGTGTGGATAACTAATTTTTTATTTGAGACATAATCAAGATCCCTTGCAGCCCCTGGTGTATACCCTTCACTGACCTCCGAGTCTTTCATTTTGGGCATTCTTGGTGAGCATTTTCCTATAGAAAATAAAAATGTTATAGTGAGTTTCCATCCAACCTCGACAAGTGTTATTGATGCAATCATAAGTGTAGAAATAATAAAGACAATGCTTACCTCTTCCTTGAAAAAGATTGACCTGGTATTACTGGTAATCAGAGTTAGAGAGAAGGTTGTAATCTCCTTGATGCTTTATCTCATTTCTTCGTCTACTTTGGGAGATAAGTGATTTGCAAACAGAATACCATGTTTGGGTATAAACTTTTAAAATTTAATAGAAACCATACTTACCTTGTTGCGTCAAGTCTTAAATTCAGGAGTGCAAATGCAGTCTACACAATCTACCACAGAACTTGCACCATGCTTAGGATTAAATGCAATGCCAGCTGGCGACATAGGAGAGAATTATTTCTTAATTCATTGGTGAATCCAAATTTCAACGGTTGGTTAGCATGCGAGATATTCGTGTAGGTTGCACGAAAATTCAATTTGTCTAATCAAATTGCAAAATTTGGCTCATCTCAGCTAGAGGTGTCCCATAGAATTACCAAGCCTTTAAGAAACTAGTATGATCAATATCGAGGATAATCAGGATCGCGGATCGACCAGGGTTTTTGGCGTCGGTGTGTAAAGGTTCCAAATAAAACTAGGAGTTCAATGTTCTAGCGATCATCCGATAGTTAATTGAGTGTTTTGGCATCGTTGGATTGTCTCTGATGTTTTTTTTTTGTCACCTCTAGGAAAAAGTAACAATGTCAACCCAAAACTTCCCCACGGTGCTGACGTGGAAATATAGATATGGCATGGGGAACATCAAAAGATGATGTGGGTAATACCTGAGCAATATGGACTACATACATGGAAAAACACATAGCGGTTGATTTGACCCCTGGGGCATGAGGATCATTTCTTTTCAGTGTCGATGATTTTCTTTTTTCACAGAGGTTAATGTTCCCTTTCTCCCTCTTCATCAATGTTGATGGTATATCAGTGATGTACGAGCAGTGATTGTTGATGCCTATGTTGACAACTTACCTTTAGGATTTCGTCAATGCTGATGGTACATCATCGAGTGTTGGCCCTTGACCAAGTTTTGAGGATCCTTGGTCATGTTTGACCTATTTTTGGGAATTCAAAAGGTTTTTGAAGGCGGAGCACAAGACGAAGCGGAGATTGCATGATATTGGCCCCCTTTTAGGGGTTTTTGGGATTAGGGATTATGTAACATGTATGGGGATGTTGGCCCATGGGTTTACCCATGTTTAGGCCCGATTTTGTAATGTATAAATATATTTTAGGCGATGTATTAAGGATATACAGATATGAATGACTAAGTGTGAATGACAAGTCAGTTGTAAGTGGTGTTGAGTGCAAGTAACAGTTGTAAGTTCTTTTTGCATGTTTGCAAGGCTGAGTGCAAGTGGCTGTAAGGACTGTATGTAGGCTTTGTGCTGTAACCTAGCTTGGGGAAGGAGGATCTAGCGAAGAGTGTACAAATATCCTAACCTCTGCGAATTTGATCTGAAGGCTCTGTGCATGTAAGAATATTGAAGAAATCTAATAAAGAAGATGAAGAGTTGGTGGACGTAGCCCCAGGGTGGGGGTGAACCATGTACATCTTGTGTTGTGAATGCTTTGTGAGATGTATTGATGTATTTATGTATTTACTTGCTTAAGTGATTTGATATAGATGAATGATAGGTAGATCTGTTATTTCTTTGTGCTTAATAGTGAGAGTAAATGTTGGATCTGACCTGTGTGAATGTGCTTAGTTCTTGAATATGCTAGATCTATTCTATTTCTTCATGCTAAGTGATGCTAGATGGTAGATCTGGTTGAATATTGTGATGCTATGTAATTAAGGTTTTAACTGCAAAGTAGATATTGGTTAAACATTGATGAACTATATTTCTAAGTGTTTTGTCAAGGTGTTACAATCACATATCTATGTCCCACCTAAGGTTGCAGACACTGGAGTCTTGCAACCACACCTGCCTCTACCTCAGGCGAGACTTCATCTGCTTCCTAGGTGTTGTCGAAAGGGCTGGTAGTTAGGGTTTTGTTGGTGCATTGTTGTAGTGTTGAACCCTGGGTCTTCCCTTGTGCCAACAAATGGTTCTGTTGTCGGGACTTGATATTGTGATTGCTGGGAATTGAAGAAAAAGGAAGATCTACCCTGAAATTGTGAAATTTTTGTGTGTAGATATGTTGCCCTGGTGCACAGTATTCTACTTGATCTGTGAAGCTATGTGCTAAGAAAATAAATCTGATCTAGATAAAAAAAGGGTAAGATCTTGAAGTTTTGTGCTCCGGTAAAGGTAAGGATATTGAAACGTTTTAGATCTGGAAGCTTTGTGCTCTGCTGAAAGTAAGATTAGTGCAAATTTTTGTTTCAAGAGTATGGATCGAGATATGTTTGAAAAATATTGTCCTATCCTAAAAACTAGGGCACAACTAGAAGAAAAGAGGTTTGATGTGAGTAGATCTGATAGAAATAATGAAATATATGTTATACCTATGCATAGAAAGAATGTTTGGACTAACAAATGGATGCAAGATCCTAGAAAGAATTTTGTGTAGGTTAACCACTATGATCCTAGTGCGCAGTACATGAAAGGTTGGGGATCATTTAAGAGAAAGAGAGGATTAACCCTTTGTTACAGTTGCATAAGACCAGGTCATATGGCTAAGGAATGTCCTGGTAGAAGACCTAGTTGTCTTTGTTGTAAATCTATGGACCATGAAGTTTTAGATTTCCCTAGAATGATTGCTAAGATTGAAAGAATGAATATGGAGCAAGTAGACCCTGAGAGAGGTCAAGAAACTAAGACCTTGGTAGAACCTCAAAAGGAATCAGAGACTGTACTATTACAGATGAAGAAACCCTGAATGACCACTGAGATACTAATCTATTAGAGATTGTAAAAGAGAAAGAGAAAATAGAAGTAAGAATAGGAGACTTTGACATTGACTGTGTTCTAGATGAAGAAACATAGGTGAATATAATGACAGAAAGAACTTGGGAAGCTATAGGAAAGCATGCTATGATTCCTTCATTGGGAGGAATAGGATTGTTTAGAGGAAAAATGATAACCCTATGTGGAAGACTTACCCAAATATCTATGAGTGCTCATGGAAGTTTGATAGAGGAATATTTTGAGGTTGTTAAATTTATTGAGAAAAACGCTCCATTTACTATGTTACTAGGAAAACCCTGGATCGAGAAGGATCAGTCTAGAAGGAAAGAAGAAGAAGTCTTAGAGAAGAAAAAGCAAGAATTAAAATATTTCATGACTAGAAGGATCACGCACTTGATTGAGTAACAAGAGAACATATCGAAGTTATTTAACTTGGATGCCAAAGTTGAAAGAACCCAAGAAGAATCACAGAAGACTGAAGCACCTACCCCAGATAATGAAGAAGTATTACTCGTGCACACTATGAAGGAATCTTAGCAGCGCGAAGTTGCTATGCCAAAAGAAGACAAGAATCAAAATGGAAAGAGGAATAACGAGACAAATCTCACTAGAAAGAAGGCTAGAAAACTAAGTAAGAAGAGAGCAAAGATCTAAAAGTTACAGAAGGTTCCAGAGGGAACTTCGCAGAAGGAAAATCTTCAAAACAGAAACTTCGTCGAGATATCAGAACAACGTCACCTGGCACTTTGCCATGGCGAAGCAATATATTCATTGGAAACAATATAACCATTAGATCGACGCCACGAACTATTAGAACAACATTTATGGCTAGGAATCTCACCATCAGACTGTTGGGACTACACTAGAATGGGCAGAACTAAATTAATGAAGGCTTCTCACCCATTGGAGAGATCCATTACATAGTTTTCTACTTATTCCATCGACAATTTTGCGAATTGTATCACAGAGAACTTATTACTATTGCATTGTGATTAGTAAGATCGACATCAGTTTTATTTTTTTGCAAATTCATTCATCCATCTGATCCAAGCGTGTATGTTGGATGAGCTCACCTTCACAAAGAAAATAATCAAAGAAGTTCTCATCGATCTCATGACCAAGAAAGTAATGTATACAAGTATTCAAGCATCATCGATGAGAGGAGTACAAGCCTCTCTGTCGACCACTTGCAGATCTGAGCCATCCCAATTCGTCAAAAAAAATAGAACCAAGCATAGAGATGACCTAGAAAATGCGAAGTTGATCCGAACCATATTTTTCGACTACATCTCGCCTCTAGCCGATGCAATGAGTCGTGATAGTGTACCGAGAGATTTTGAGTACACCATGGTTACTGCGTACCTCCTGAAGGGGATACGTGTAGTTCGAGTGCAGCAGAACAAGATCGCAGTGTTTAAGTTCAACGACTTCAACTTAGGGGACCGCAATAATCATAGTATGCTCACCCCATATAAATAATTGACCAGGATGAAGGGGGATAACTCAAAAATAATCCCCCATCCATGGATGCTAAACCTTGCGTAGTCCACCCTGTTGAACGTAATGCAAATCCCACACTTTGGAAGGCACCAGGAAGTTAACACCTGTGTCAAGCTCCTACTTTCATGTTACCATGGTAGCTACTTATGGCTAGACCATCGTATCATAGTCAATCCGACGTTGATCCATAGGATCACAGGATTGAGTATGCAAGGACCCTACCCACGGGATTTCTATCGAGGGAATTTCCCATATAGTGTGTTATAACAGAAGATCAAGGATACCTACGACTATGTTGAGAAGGGGATGTGAGGCTACAATGTAGCTTCCATCCAGAATGGCACAGTGTGCCTAGCATGTCAGTTAATTGCAGGGAATCTAGTAAGAACGAACAGACCCACATAGGTCATAGTCTTTGTCATTGACCTCACAAGGAAATGTGTAGAAGGCCTACAGATGAACTGGGCAAAGTACTTAGTTAATCAGCTAGAATTAGACTACCGCAAAGAACGGGATCAGGGGTACGAGTTCCACTTTAGCTGACTCCTGATCCTCATCATGTTTGTTGCTTGGGAGATGTCGTAAGGTGCGACCTTCCTAGACATTGAACTGCTTGAGCCGCTCATTACAAAGTTCACCACGCCATGGTACTTGAGAGACATGGGAAAATAGTGGCATTCGAATGAACTTTTTCACACATATTACCTCTAGCTGAAGAGGGATATTGAAGTTGAACCTCGCATGACGCAAAACACCCTATAGCACCTTAGACCCCTCATGAAGTTTCGTGCATATCGACACTTCATCTATATTATTGTGTGATCAGACAAACATAAGGAGGAGCTTCAGTCATACTACAATATCACAGAAGAAGACCTTGAGGAGATCATCAAGGACTGGTCAGTAGGCCTCCTTATCCCTGATGACCCTGTAGAGATGTTTGACCCTGAACTTGACAGCTCAGAGGTTTCTCACAAGGAACATGACACACCCGGATCCAACAAAAGGAAGAATATAGAATAATTCCAAGACTTAAGAAGTGCATCAGAGAAGACTGCTTTAGTATCACCTGACCAAGGGGGTAATGACGAGGTAGGAGAGATCAATGGAAAAGAAGATGAGAAGAAGCAAGGTGAAGTAACTCCACCTAGATATGAGGCCGATCCATTGAAGAAGAGGAAGGTTTCTCCCCCTAAACCCTCTTCCCAGAAGAAATCCAGAGCCACCATGACTAAGAAGAAGACTGTGCTCACTGTCGATGGCTTTGGCTTCATCATTGTAGCTGCAAACGATGTCTCACAGGAAATCTTGCAGAAACAAGAAGTCAAGCAAGAGGATATGTATGCCAGAATTGAGGTGAAACTATGAGGGGTAGAATAGGCCTTTAGTACATTCGTGCAATGTCCATTGTTCCCCTGCCATCGGGAGAACTAGAGTTGGGGGACAAGCCAGCCCAACTCTGATGACTAGTTGATGTGACCGAAGCTCACCTTCGTCACACACAAGAAGAAACAGAACAAGACACCCAGGCCTTGAAGAAAGTGCAGGAAGTAATAGTAGAACAACGTTGAGTTGTAGAGAAGGAGAAGGTTTCCCTCCAGACAAAGTTTGAATAGGAGAAATCATAGATTCAACAGGAAAAAGAATAGTTGCCCACAGAGCAACTCAAAGTGAAAGAAGCAGTCAACAGAGAACTTTGCTATGTGATAGGCTTAGAGCCAAAGGTAGAATACTAAGTCATGCATCAAGTAGACCATCTCATAGAAACTATTCAATAGCTACAGCAAATAATAGTAGACTTAGAGATCTGCACGGTGCACGACACTCCACAATATGTGAGGGATCAAAGCGAACCAACTGCTCAAGGCATAGTTGAAAGAATCAAGGGCCTTGCCTTGGAATGTAAACAACTGATTGATCATAGTGCCCAGATGTATGAGTGACTCATTGAGAATCTAGAATTGAAGACACTAGAGTCACAACTCCAAGAGGCGAAGTATCAAGCATAAACAATACAGGCACAGTTGAATCCTCGATCAGCTACTGAAAGAATGAAGCGATCCCAAGATCATTGCATTGCTCAACAGAAAGTCCACGCCATTCATAGAAAAGTCATGGAAATGACTCATAGACTCCAACCTATATAGGATGAGGCTTGCTAACTATTCATATAAATCGAAGGCCGAGGAACAGAAATAGAACAAGTCGTCACTGCAACAGAACAACGCCTAGAGGGACTTCTCAATGGAGCTATTATCCAAGAGTTCATCGAACAAGAGGTTGTGGCACAAAAACAAGTCAAATTAGCTTGAGCCAAGCGTGAGGATTTTGAGGCAGAATTATCCATATCAGAGTGACTCAGGATGAGTCCCAGGTAAGTGTTGGGGGCCTGTTGGCCCTTGACCAAGTTTTGAGGATACTTGGTCATGTTTGACCTATTTTTTGGACTTCGATAGGCTGTCGAAGGCAGAGCACAAGATGAAGCAGAGATCATGGGATCTCGACCCCCTTTTAGGGATTTTTGGGACTTGGGATTATGTAATGGGTACCCCCTTTGCGGGGTTCAGGGGCGGAGCCCCCGAAGAAAAAACTTCCTTGTAAAAGTATATTGTAATTTCATTGTAAATCTAGACCGTTCATTATAAGGTCACATATCTAAAGGTAGAGATTATGTTAGGGTTTTTTTTCCCTGGAAGGAAACCCTCTTTTATGAGGGAAATGTATTGTGGTTATGGTTGATGGTGAATATTGTATTCTGAGAGAGGAGACTGTGAGAGAAAGAAGAGGAAGTTATAGCGGGTTTTGTTGTAGGTTGTATCCCTTCATTTGTTGGATAATAATAAAGGAAGGACCTGGCAATTTCTCTAGTGGATGTAGCCCGCACTGGGTGAACCACGTAAATTTGTGTCTCTCTTGTATTGTGTGTCTTTTGTGTTTTGTTTCTACATTTGTTTTATTTTATTGCTCCGCGGTCCTGTTTTTCTAACAACTGGTATCACAGTGTAAGCTAACTCGCAGGAAAAGAGGGTTCCTGGTTCGAGTGGGAGCGATGTTGGAAGATGGAAAGTTTAGGTTCGAGAAATTTAACGGCCAAAACTACCAGTTATGGAAGATTTAGATGGAAGACTATTTATATCAAAAGGATCTATTCCTACCATTGAGCGGAGTAGCAAAGAAGTCGGCGTCCATGAAGGACGAAGAATGGGATATTCTTGACAGAAAGGCTCTAGGAACGATACGGCTGAGCCTGGCAGCGTCGGTGGCTTTCAATATTTCAAAAGAAAAGACAACGAAGGGTTTGATGGACGCGTTGGCGAAATTGTATGAAAAACCCTCAGCGTTGAATAAGGTATTTCTAATGAAGAGATTATTTAATATGAAGATGCGAGAAGGTGGGTCTGTTGCAGATCATTTAAATGAATTTAATACGGTTACTAATCATTTAAGTTCTGTAAAAGTGGACTTTGATGATGAGGTTAGGGATCTTCTAATCTTGTGCTCATTGCCAGAAAGTTGGAATGGCTTGGTCATGGTTGTAAGTAACTTTGTCTCTGGTTCTAATACTTTAAAATTTTATGATGTTGTTGGTATTATCCTTAGTGAGGAAATGCGATGGAAAAGCACAGGTGAGACATCAGGAAATGCGTTGAACATGGAGAACAGGGGAAGAAAAAAGGATAGAGGAAAGGGCTCAGGAAACCGCGGAAATTCTAGGAAGGGAAGATCCAAATCCAAACTTGGAAAGATAGAGTGCTAGAATTGTGGGAAGAAAGGACATCTAAAGAAACACTGCAGATCTCCAAAGAAACAAAGAGATGGACAGCAGGAGAGAAATTAGGAAGCAAATGTAACAAGTGAGGTGTTACAAGATGCTTTGATTCTTTCTGTAGATAATATTTCTGAGTCTTGGGTAGTAGATTCAGGGGCTTCATTTCATGCCACACCCCATAGGAAATATTTTCTAGATTATGTTCAAGGTGATTTTGGACAGGTTCAATTGGGTGATAATAAACCATGCAAAATTGTTGGAATGTGAAAGGTAAAAATAAAGAAACGAAATGGAAACCAATGGTTGTTGAAAGAGGTAAAACATGTTCCAGATTTAAGCAATAATTTGATTTCAACAGGGTAGTTGGCAAGTGAAGGTTGTATATCCATATTTATAGATAAGACATGGAAGGCCATCAAAGGATCATTGGTGATAGCGAAAGGAGAGAAGGTAGGTACATTGTATCTATGTACTGGTAATACTGACTCTTCTATATCTTTAGCTTCTACAGGAGTGGATACAACACTATGGCATCATAGGCTGGGACA